>JAQQZU010000035.1:26815659-26820659 GCA_030068025.1 Parauchenoglanis punctatus | reverse complement strand
TTTTGAGCCTTCATTTGTGTCTTATAGCTGATATAACAGACAAGTGACAGTTTAAAGGAAAATCCCAGTAGCATTTATTTATTTTTATTTTTCCATGTTTTGACTGCATGTAAAGAATCATTGCCAATCTGCAAACTGTATGGAGAAAATTAGATTGTTGTCTTTGATGTTAGCTTCCTTGGTTGCATACTTTGTTTTCTCTTTGCCACCACCATACGTTATGCACTTTATCTCCACGGGATGTGTGGACAGGTAGATTGGGCACACCTTTACATTCTCATGTAGTAGAATAACTTTGTATAGACACACTAGCCTAGGGGCGAGTGCCACCCTCTGTATGTTTGGATGAGTTAGCCTTGGGTTATGCAGGACAGGCGTTTTGTTGTTTTCTTTCCTTTGGCACCATCCACAGTCCACCATGGCTGAGAGTTTGGGGAAAGATAATATATTTTATAATATTTTCCTGTTAGTTATTTGTTGAAAAGAATCACTGTTCCAATTTTCTGGTTTTTAACTTTTATTAGCTAAATCAAATTGTCCTACTTGTTAGTTTTGTATACTGCTCTTGTGTTTGTAACATACCTCATCTCTTTGTATTGTACTATATCTATAAGAAAAGGAAAGTTGTAAAGTTTTTCTTTAAACCACAATGCTGTTGTTCATGTTTTCTCCTTCGGTCATGCTACACCTGATCCACTCCTGTTACTCCCTTTCTTTTCCCTACACACAAATACCTAAAAGCAGACGTAAGTCATGCCATAAACTTTTAATAAGTCCTGCCCCTTATTTAAGCTGTTAAGTCATTGTAGCCATTATTGACGCTTCGTCATGGCTTGAAAAGCAGAAAATTGTTAACATAATAACACAGCATGTGTTATACTCTTACTGGAAGTTAATTCTCAATGTAATTGGTAAAGAAGATTTTTCCCCATGATGGAGATAACCAGATTATGAGCTATGTGCATTATATTTTTCATATTGTACATTTAATGTTGTTAAATTGCAAAAACAATTTCAATTGACTTGCCACAGTTTCTGTTTTCTTTGTACTTTTTTGGGAAAACAACCAAATTAGGTTATGTCAATGCCAATAGCGTTAAAGATGTGACTTCCTTTCAGATGTCATTGTCACTAGAAACTCATACCCGAGCTAGCTGTCATTCTCTTCTGGGAATCTCGATGAATCTGTGTATGTGTTTCTTGTTTTGTTCTCCACCTCAGTGCTGCATGTCCTTTGGTGACTTCACTCAGCAGGAGCTCTGTGTCTCACATTTACATTTTCTGAGTTATTGTGTTGACAGGGCCGGAAGTGTAAAAGGAAAAAATCACTTTGAAGAAAATACATTTGAGCATTAGATGGAAGTGTTTTCAAGTTTTCAGTTATTTTCATGTTGTTTTAATGTTCATGACCTTTATTGCAAAAGGACAAGTTTGAGTAAAAACAGGCCTGATTAGGCTAGAGTCATTTCCATCAGTGAATTTTAATTCATCCTATATTAAACAGTCATAGCTTGGCATGTATCCTGCTACTTTTTTCTGAACTTTTATGCTGTTTTTCTGGTCCACTTTTAAAATCCCATTCTCGGTTGGATGCCGGTGAAAGGCTGATGGAAAAGGGCAAGAATATGATTACAGAATGTGGCTTGCAAATAGTGTATTCAGCTCAATAGCATAAATGTCAAAGCCCCCCACCTGCACCTCCCTGTGAGAGCCAACCGCCTCGGACACATTCAGATCCAGAACACAGTTGTTTCCTATAAGAGTTTCTGGCTCTCTGAGGTCGAATGAAGCAGAAGGGATTTATTCAATCTTATTATTGTACCTGCTGTATGTGGGAGCTAGAGAGGCAACTAGAGAATATGATCCATCACAAATAGGCCTGTAATTATCACTATAATTAAGTACATGTAGCACATCAGTCTGGAACAAGTTTACAAAGCAGACAGATGAATCCAACTCTCAAGCTAAATCGTAAGGTTTTTAAACAGGCAGAGGTCAATAAACAATCACAGCACAGCAAACAGAAAGAAAGGGTATCCAAATAGCAAAAGTAAAGAAACACAAGGTTCAGTGCACAGACAATCAGAGAAACAGCAATCGAAACATGGCTCAGAATTTACGAGTAGATGAAGAGCAGTGAGTAACTGAGCTTGAGAATCAATAGTCAGGTGAGGTTGCCCTTTAATGGGCTGGAGGAGGTATTGCAGATGTGGATGAAGTAGCACTTTATAAACACACAAATAGTCATATCTAACTATAGCACAAATCTATCTATACAACAAAAACATCTAGTGGTAATGTGAAATTTGCTTTACTCCAGCTTCACAGCAGACAAGTATCTGATGAATGTAATTCATAAAGTTCATAAAAACCTTGTAAACTAATGAGAGTAGGAACATTGACCAGACTGAGGGTAAGCTCCATGTGGCTGAGCTAATGGATTTATCATACTGTATGCTCAACCATGTCTTTGACCAGATGCATTGAAGCAATTTAGACAGACAAGTTTATTTACTCAACTAGACACATGAAGCAACTACAATCTGATTTATATAAAAGAGAGATGAATGGAAAACTGCGTTCATAAACATGACAGGTCTCTATGACTAACAAGTTATGGCTTAAGACCTGGTCAGTGATTCTTCTGTCTTTCAAGCATTTGTTAACGAGGTCCTCAGGGACATGTTGAATGAATGGGTCATAGTTTATTCTGCTTTAATTAATGAGCATGTGAATTACATTCATCAGGTACTACCTTGTCTGTGAAGCTGGTGTAATATGAATTTCACAGGACCCCTAGCTTGTTCCTTGGCTATAAAATAGGCCCTGTGGAAACACAAATAGATGAAGACAAAATAAAGGTAGTAAGCTACAGTATTACTTGGTTAAGCTAGGCATGCGTGATCTATATTATGTAGCTCAGTTATGTTGATGTTCCTTGTACAGTGCATTAATGTGAATTATGGTTATGCTATAGATATGACATATGATGACATGGTAGCACTGCCTATGACGGACCCCTGCACTTGTGCCTCAGTGACTTTGAGCAAATACTTGTTTATGTCTATTCTTCCTAACTTACTTCACCTGAAAGTCTCATGACTACTAAAAGGAAACCTTACTGGCTTATGGAATCATCTGTACATTTGTGCTTTTTATGAGAATTTTCACTCCAGTGTGGATTGGCCCCAGGAGCTCCTCAGGAAAGAGGAAAACAAAGACTTGCTTTCCCCCAGGCAGTGGAGGGAATACCAGATACCACCATGTTTGCATCCTGTTAGTAGATGTTAAACGTGGAAAACAAACTGGGCCAGAATCATGTTTCAGTGGGACTTCAGAGACTGCAATGTCTTATGTCTCATGGAGACATGGCTTACCCCCACAGTGCCTGACCACACCATACAGCTTCTTGAATTCCCTGTACACTGCAAAGATAAAACAGAGGATTCAGGGAAAACCAGAGGCTCTGGAGTGGGCATTGTGGTGAATAGGAGATGGTGCAGTGAGTGGAACATTACCTGGCTCTCAGACTTATGCTCAGCTGACCTGGAATACCTGGCTCTGAAGTGTCAGCCCTTTTATCTTCAAAGGGAATTCATCTCATATATAATTGTCAATGTTTAAATTCCACCACAGGCCAAAATGGATCCAGCACTCGCAATCTGTACAAGGACATCTGTTCATTTTAGTCAGCTAATCCAGTTGTTGTATTGATCATCATGGAGGACTTTAACAAAGCAAACCTAACTTTTTCCCACATCACATGTAGCACCAGTAGGAGAGGACCGTGAATCACTGCTACATGCAGCATAAAGGCTCATAAAGCCAACCAAAATCTTATAAAAAAAAATAAAGCCAAGCAAAATTACCGGCACCAGTAAGTTGGACAATGCTGCCGTTTTACTAATGCCAACATATAAACAGAAGCAGGAGGGAAGAGCCAGTGATGCATAACATCAGCACTGGACCACCATATCAGATGCCACCCTGCAGATCTGTTTACGGAAGTGATGTTCAGCTACACACAGTTACCTTTCTAAGATCATGTGCCAACCGGCTCATTCCAGTTTTCACTACAATATTCAACCTATCCATGACAAAAGCCCCATCTCCCTCATATCCACTACTATTATTAATGTTCTAAAAACCTCCTGCCCTGCATTACTGAATAACTTCCTCCAAATAGCACTGGCTTATATTGCCATGAAGTGCTTTAAGCATCTGGTCAGGGACTACCTCTGCTCATCACAGCTTTCTTGACCCACTACAGTTTGCCTACCAATCGAACCAATCCACAAATGATGCCATCACCTTTGTTCTGCACAGTGCCCTCTCCAACCTGGACAAGAGGGGAGAAAACTATATACACATGCTTTTTAAGGATTACAATTCAGCCTTCAACACCATTGTTCCCACCACGCTCACCATGAAGCTCTGGAACCTAGGGCTCTACCCTTTATCTGCTACTGGGTTCAAGATATCTTGACAGGACAACCTCAGGTGGTGAGAGTTGGAAACATAAGATCCTCAATCACCCTCAGCACTGGAGCCCCCTGCTGTACTCCCTGTATACCAGTGACTGTGTCAAAGTCAAGTCAAAGTCAAAGTGAACTTTATTGTCATTCAGACCATACAATTCAAGAGTTCATAGTAGAACGAAATTACATTTCTCCTGGCTCAATATGCAAAAACACAGGGACATACTAGACATAACATACATGACATACATGACATAAAGACATAACATAAGCACATACTACAGACTACACACAATACAGTACTACTATGAGGACTACTACTAATACGAGGACTACTATTTTGCATAGGGCTAAATATTGCACAGAGTTAAATATTGCACAGTGTCTCACATTTGCTGTATTGTTGCACAAAATGTCAGTGTACATTACTTAAATATAATGAAACTAGGACACTCAGTAACACTGGTGAGGTAAAGTGAATGAGTGATAAGCAGTAACTAATTATTCTACAATCAAAATAGG
>JAQQZU010000035.1:26790552-26802356 GCA_030068025.1 Parauchenoglanis punctatus | reverse complement strand
TTTGGAATAAGGCTGTAACATAACAAAATGTGGAAAAAGTGATGCACTGTGAATACTTTCCGGATGCACTGTATATAAGTGGTATATAAGATATAAAATGAGTATAAGAGGCAAGTCTTTAGTCATCGTTTGAAGACACCCAGTGACTCAGCTGTTCAGACATTTAGGGGAAGTTCATTCCACCACCTCGGTGCCAGGTGGAGTTTAGATGCAGGTCTTCCCTGTACCCTGAGAGATGGTGGAACCAGTGGAGCAGTGCTGGAGGATCAGAGGGAGCGCGTTGCAGTGCGGTGTGTGATAAATGCTCTGGGGTAGGAGGATGCTGGTCCATTTTTGGATTTGTAGGCAAACATCAGTGTTTTGAACCTGATGCAGCAGCTACAGGAAGCCAGTGAAGGGAACGTAGCAATGGGGTGGTGTGGGAGCACTTGGGAAGGTTGAAAACAAATCCTGCAGCTGCGTTCTGGATCAGTTACAGAGGCGGAATGGAGCTCAGAGGCAAACCTGCAACAAGTGCATTACAGTAGTATGAGATACAAGTACAGAGAACAGAGGAGGACCAAGTACCGAGCCCTGAGGGACGCCAGTGAAGAGCATGCATGGAGCAGGTGGATCCCTTCCACATCACCTGATATGACTGTGGAATGTGTTGCTTTGGAGTCAGACTGATTAGGATCCTGGATGTTCTGTAAGAGATTTTAGAATATTTAGAATTGATCCAATAATATTATCATAATAATAATAACAATAATAATAATATTAGTTTTTATTTTGTTGGCAGAAGGCTATTCGTTTGAGCTTGGTAATTTCTAAATAAGCAGAAATGGACAACATGGAGATCGGTTAGCAGAAAATAATTCATTTGAGGTGATAATGCAGCAACGACCAGCCGCTACACCACAAAGTGCATTATGTTCTGCCACTCAAATGCCGTGAAGTCCATTATCCTGCTAAAACACACTTGTGTTATATTAATTTGAGGATAGAAATTAAATTAAATTAGATAAGTGAAACTGACTTCTTGCTAAAGCAGTTGCAGCAGACATCAACCTCAGTGAGACAGGAGGAAGCTGCCAACAATGTTGCAAAGGTGAGCAGTCAATTAAAATTAGCTTTAAGATTTACCCTTATCTTTCATTTAACAATGTAAACATTTTAGCATGTTTATGAAATAGATGGTGTGAAACCATATTGTACATTAAAATCTGATTTTATTTACATACTAAAGGAAATGTAGAGATGCAAGAAGTTTATTATGAGTTAGCATATTCAAAGGGAAATTTCTCACCTCCCTCTTCTAAAACCTTCTAAAACCCTTCCAGTTTTAAAAATGTTGATTCCTCCCTGTACTCAGCAATGCATTCATTCATTCATTAAGCTTCAGTAGCCACTTTGTTCATTGTATTCACTGATGTGTAATAACAATAATAATAATAAGAAGAAGAAGAAGTAAATAAGAATAATAAATGCACTATATATTGTGTTTGTACTGTCTATTTTACAATAGAAACTTATATAAGGGTATATAGCTAAGGGTTTTTTTTTTTGCATCACCTTATATTGATTTGCCACATGGAATCTAGCAGATACAATGCTTTGAAAAAGTATTTGTTCCCTTCCTGAGTTCCTCTATTTTGTTTATTAACAACACTTAATTGTTTCTGATCTCCAAACAAATTTAATATAAGACAAAAGACAACCTGAGTAATCCCAATATGCAGTAGTCAAGTGATCTTGTGATTTATCGAAGAACAAAATCTCCCCAAAACCTATATCATCCATGTGAAAAGGTAATTGTCCTTCGTCAATAAACCAAATTTAACTGAGAAAATGTTTCAGTTAACCTAATCATGCCCAAGACTGATTGCTGCCAGCCCTTTTGAATCTAGACATCATTTAAATACAAACCTTTCCACAATGTGAAGTCCCCACTATTCAATAAGTACTCTTTCACCACACCTTGGTGTAATGGATGAATGAGTTTATATTTTTAAAATACCACTTCCTAAAAGTGTTGCCTTTGTGCTTGCCCTGCTCCTTGACTTAATATAAAAAATGCAAGGATATACTATCCAGGTATCATTCATCAGACTTCCCCA
The DNA here is from genome assembly GCA_030068025.1 of Parauchenoglanis punctatus. NCBI lineage: Eukaryota > Metazoa > Chordata > Actinopteri > Siluriformes > Auchenoglanididae > Parauchenoglanis > Parauchenoglanis punctatus. Next base: position 26,800,257 of record JAQQZU010000035.1, on the reverse strand, counting down.
CCCCACTTACCCCTCATTTCCCATCAAGCCATTGCTGATGCTGGAGCTGGTGATTCTTCAAAGCACCAGGAAACCTTTGAAAGAATTTAATTTATTTAGTCAAATTGCATTAGTTACGCAGTGGCATTCAATTACACCAACTGTGAATGATCTTTCAGGTTTTACTTGAGAACATATGAGAACATATTTTACCCTCCAAGATAATGGTCTTCAGTGGCTAGTGGTGGCTCAGCGGGTTCCAGTTTACTGCCCTTAAGGTTATGAGTTCAAAGCCCAGCACTGCCAAGCTGCAGTTGTTGGGCCCTTGAGCAAAGCCTTTTATCCCCTCTGCTCAATGCTCAATATGGATGACCCTGCATTCTGACCCCTGCTTCCTAACAAGCTAAGCTATGTGAAGGAAATAATTTTATTGTGCTCTACACACATGTATATGTAGAGACGACAATAAAGCTTGATCATCTTTGCTGTTATAGCCATAGAAAACAATTACATGCCAGATGAGAGGTGTCTTTTTATTCTGCATGTGGAGCTTTTCAAATGAAGGTGTGTTGGTATAATCCCATTCAATGGCTGTTTTTTTTTTTCTTTAAATGGCCTGTGTTATTACTGTTATCACAGTTAAATGGCCTGTGTTATCACTGGTTCTTGCTCCCAGCCAAGCAGCATTGGCAGTCAGGAAGCATGGACCAGATAAATATTCCTGGTTGTATAACGTAGGAAATTACTGTGTTTTCTCTTTGTGGGGCACAAAGGCCCCAGGCTTCTACTTTATTTTCTTACTGATTCTACATGTGTTAAAAGTGCCCCTGCCCAGCATAGGCTTTCTTTGTTCTAATTGTGCTACAATTAGAATTTTTGGGCTGTATTTTGGCTTAAATTTTTGGTTTGTGTTCAAAGTGTCTCCTAAGTGTATGTGTGTATATATGTGTATGTGGGAGTGGGAGGCGGCGTTGTATGATGAGGACAGCGGGGTTAGTCTCAGGGTGCATGGTCTGAGAAGGTGCTCCAGCTAGCAGCTCTCACAGGGAGTCTGGGAGGCAGAAAGAGAGACAGAGAGAGAGAAAAACAGCACATCACTTCCATGTTCTGCCTTACTGACCCTAGGGTTGCCACCTCCCTTTTATTCCTCACTGTTGTCTGCTGGAGGCTAGATGGTAATCTCTCTCCAGCCATGCCACAGTTAGCAGCCCCGCCTCTGCTGGCATGCTCTGATTCCTTAGCCTGCCTCTTCTATGCTGTGGTGCGTAGCTCCGGCGTTCTCTCAATGGGGCAGAGCACTTGCAACCTGGAGACAGCGGGGCCGCAAAGTCGCAGATGTCACAAAATATATATAAAATATTACTTAATAGACCTTATTGATGTAGTGGTTAACTATGTTGCCTCACAGCAAGCATGTCCTGGGTTTGATCCTCAGGTCGATGAGGGTCTTTCTGTGTGGAGTCTGCATGTTCTCCCTGTGCCTGTGTGGGATTCCTCTTGGTGCTGCGGTTTCATCCCACAGTCCAAAGACATGATTAGGTTAATTGGCTTCTCTAAATTGTGCACAGGTGTGAATGGCTGTCTGTCTCTGTGTTAGCCTCACAATAGATTGGTGACCTGTCCATGTTGTTTCCCACCTCTTGCTCACAATCAGCTGGGATTGGCTCCAGTTTCCCTGTGACCCGCAATTGATAAGTGACAAAGAAGATGGATGGATGAACAGTTAAAACATAAATGTACCGTGTTGTAAAATTAGTTTATTTTTGTATTTTACACTTCATCTTAAAACACATTTTTCATGTGGTAGAGGGGTAAGCGAGCAGGTTTGCTAGCTAACTTAAGAGCTGCTCCAAACAAAACCCCTCTCTATATGCTCTTCTTGAAAACCCTAGATCACTCACCAACAAAATGGATGAGCTTAGTCTGGATATTGGTACACATAAAACCACTAAAGATTGCTGCCTTCTAATTTTTTTTGGAGACTTGGCTGATTTCTAGCATACCAGACACTGCAGTTGAGCTTGTAGGCTTCACCGCGCCAACAGAACGCCTGACTCCAGTAAGAAAACAGGAGGAGGATTCTATGTCTACATTAACGATGCATGGTGCACTAACACAACCACAATCAACAAGTTATGCACCCCGGACTTGAATTTAATGCTTAGACTCCGACCATTTTATTTGCCCAGGGAATATACAATTGTTATTGTTATGGCAGTATATACCACCACAGGTTAATGTTAAATTAGCACTCGAGCAGCTGTATGATGTCATCAGCAAACAACTGAATACATACCCTGACAGAGTTTTTATTATCACAGAGGATTTCAATCTGGTGAATCTCAAAAATGTGTTTCCCAGATTTTACCAACATGTGGAGAAAACAGGAGGAGAAAACATCTTAGTCCATGTCTACACAAACATAAAAGATGCCTATAAGGCCATACCATGCCCCCACCTTCGACAGTCTGACCATCTCTCCATGTTTCTGGTTCCGGCACACAAAGCTCTTGTTAAAAGTGCTAAACCAACCAGCAGGACTGTTAAAGTTTGGCCCGAGGGTGCCATCTCTCAACTACAAGACTGCTTTGAACACACGGACTGGAATATATTTTTCCATCAGACAGACTTAGACATACAGACATACACTTCATCTGGGCTGTTGTATATCAACTACTGTGTGGAGGTTACTGTTAACAAAAGTATAAGAGTGCACCCAAATGAGAAACCGTGGATGAATGGTGAAGTCAAACAGCTACTCAAGGCAAGAGACACAGCTTTTAAATAAGGAGATACCTCAGCCTACAGTGCCGCCTGAGCCAATCTCAAAGAGGCATCAGGTAAAACTTAAGTGAAAACAGCAGATTGAGGAGGACTTTGACAATAACCATAACCCACAGTGGATGTGGCAAAGAATCCAATCAATCACAGATTACAAGAAGAATGATAACAGACAACGTATGCCAACCAACATCAATGCCATCCTAGCAGAGGAACTTAACGATTTCTTTGTCCCATTTGACAAAGACAATAAACAGTCTTCAGTCAACTTCAAACTGACAGATGATTCACAGGCTCTTGTCATACACTCATGAGGTACGGCGGGCACTCAAGAACGTCAACATAAGGAAAGCAGCAGGTCCTGATGGCGTGCACGGACGTGTGATCCAGGCCTGCGCTGACCACCTTGCGGAGGTATTTACACACATATTCAACCTCTCCTTCTCCTCATGCACAGTTCCAACATGTCTGAAATCTATGACCATCGTGCCAGTTCCAAAGATGTGTAGGATAACCTGCCTCAACAATTACCAACCAGTCGTTCTTACTCCTGTCATTGCAAAGTGCTTTGAACACCTGGTAATCACCCGCATCAAAGCCCTTGTCCCAGCTGACCTGGATCAATATCAGTTGCCTATTGGGAAAACAGGTCGACTGAGGATGCCATCTGTGTGGCTCTGCAAGCTAACCCTCTCACATATGGAAAAACCCAACACCTACATCAGGATGCTTTGTTGACTACAGCTCGGCGTTTAACACCACTGTGCGAAATGAGCTGTTCAACAAACTCTATGCACTTGGTCTATCTCCCTCCATATGCAATTGGTTACTGGACTTTCTCACCAACCGTCCTCAGTCCGTCAGGTTGAACAGGCATACATCCTCCGCCCTTACCCTGAGCACCAGTGTGCCACAGGGTGGCATGCTAAGCCATCTTCTCTACATGCTTTTCACCCATGACTGCCAACCCACACACAAATCAAACATTATTGTTAACTTTTGCGGATGATACGACTATCATTGGGGTCACAATGATGAAACCAAATATAGGTAGGAGGTACAGAACATGACAGTGTGGTGTGATACCAACAACCTGGTCTTAAACACCAAAAGACCAAAGAAGTCAGTGTGGACTTTAGGGCCACTAAATAGACCACTCACAGTCCAGTAATTATCAAAATGGAAATTGTGGAAAGAGTCTCCAGTTTCAAGTTTCTGGGAGTCACCATCACAGAGGGCCTTTCCTGGGCCTCAGTGGTAGTAGGTAAAGCACAACAACGCCTCTACATTCTGAGAAATCTGAGGATAAGTAACTTCCCCCAGAAGCTGATGGTCAAGTTTTACAGGTGCACTATAGAGAGCATCTTGTCTAATTGCATGACAGCCTGGTACAGCAGCTGCACAAAAGCTGTTAAAAAAAAGCCCTGCAGCGAGTTGTAGAAATAGCACAAGGCATCATTGGCTCTGAATTACCATCACTGGAACGCCTACATGAGACTCGCTGTGTGAAGAGGGCCAAAAACATTATTAAGGACACTACTCACCCTGGACATGACTTGTTTAAGCTCCTCCCATCAAGTAGGTGCTTCAGACTAATTCGCACATGTACAAACATACTGAAAAATACCTTTTACCCAACTGCCATAAAACAGTTGAACTCTGATATCTCCTAAGCATGAGATAACCTGTCACTGACAATAAGCTACAATGGTAATGTGCAATAACTGCTTACTATTGTGTGAAATCATTGTTTATTTAGTGCTGTTTATTTTGTATTTATTTATTGTATTACTAACTTATTTATCTCACTATGTCTTTTGGATTTTAAATGCACCTCTGGGGTTGTCACAAAAGTCATTTCGTTGTGTCATACAATAATAATAAAGTACTTGAACTTGAACTTCATTGGTTTTAAGGAATAGCCAATCACGTTTAAGTCCCTCCTTCTGAAAGTACTATATATGCAATGCTACAGGTTTCCATTTCTTCTTTTCAGTTGTGGACCACTCAGCCTAAAAGTGCAATCGAGTCTGAACAGAATTAAAGATAAAAGATTACACTTAGACTGTATTACAAAATAAGTTCACCATGTAGTACAATGACAGAGAATACAAAAGTACCATATTTGTAAAATGGAACTTTTAATCTTAACATTGAGTTATTTTTTTGGAGTATAAAACCAAGTGATTGCATAATTTATGTACTGTTATAAACAGTTCTGTTCAGCCAACTTTTATGTAAAGATGGCGGCACCACACTGTGAATCATTGTACCGAGTAAAGCGGTTACATTTTAAATCCTCTTGATTGCATCTGTTCTCTATTTTATTGTTTTAGTTGGCTAAAGCCTACATACAAATGTACATTCACATTAGCTAATGCATAGAGTTTTATCAGTAATCTCCCAGAGTTATCCATTTTGACTGGATCACTGTCTGACCCCACAGAGCTTGATCAGGTGACTGAATACTTAAAGTAAATGTTGTGATACACTATAAATAATGCAGCTCCACTTAAAAGAAAAAATAGAGAGAAAAAACTAGCACCCTAGTATAACAATGACTCCCTAAAACAAGAATGTAAATGATGTCAGACTAAATTTGTAGCATTCGAATTAAACAATTGGACTGGAATTCCAATTGGAAGTAGAGCCTTAGAAAAGCTCTTAGTGCGGCTCGATCAATGTGTCTTTCCACCCTAACAGAAGATTCCAAAAATAGTCAGAGATTCTGTTTTTAATTCTGTAGCAAAATTAGCTAGCAATAAGACCAAAACAGAAACATGCACATCGTCAATATGTATGTATGAGGCTTAATATAAGATATGTAATATCAGATTATTACAAACTATTAAAACAAACTATTTTTTCCTGACCTCTATGTTGGCTTATAGAGAATGTAATGCCCTTCTTTATTACTGCAAAACATTACCTACAAAGTTACCTGTGATAGATAGATGTGAGACGTCACATTGCAGTACTCCTCACATTTGGTGCAATGTTTTTTCTCAACTTGCAAATGTCAGTGAAGTGTTGCTCAGCCTTCAAAATGTACCTCCTGCCTTATGCAGATGACCTTATTGAGTGACTGGGTCAGGCACAATACATTAGCACTCATTCAGCACATCTGATACATTAGCACTCATTAGCATGGTATTTAGCATTCCATTGGATTACAGCAGTAACAGGTCCTGTCTTTCAGTCTTCAGAGAGCAACAGTGACATTCTGGATTCTAACATACTGTCCTTCAGCCCCTTAAAATGAATGTTAAAAAAATCTCAAAAACATAGTTAGAACATCATGCTACCCTCCATTAGATAAGGGTAAGCTGCTGGTTAAGATTCTGGTGAGGTACTAGTCTTGACCTTTTCATGGTAATGCTGATGATCTGTATCCATATCTCATGACCTTTAGAACATGACCAGGAGAGGAAGACATGGCTGGACCACACTGACAAGCAGTAGGTGGCTGTTGGCTCGGTGAAACAGTGTTCAGCCTGGAACCTGAGTTGGCCATGCATCTGACTGTCCTTCTGTCCGAGATTCTCATCAGCGTAACCTCTAAAATGGGTTTTTCAATGTTTGTATGATTTATATGGAATTATCATTGTTAACAGCAGATGAACTGATTAGATTTTGCAATCAATCCAGATGGGGCCATGGAAACAGGGCAGTCAAATGTTTGAAATAGTTTTTCTTCAGTAGCATCCTTCCTGTTTGAAGTATAGTGTAAGGAGATTTGAAGCATACAAATTGCTGACAAGAAGGACTTGCAGAGGCATTCCCAATGATGCTGTTAGCTCTAAATAGTTCTAAATAGTTATAAATAAAATAAAGATAACAAATGTTATCTAAGCATATTTTGTGAGCTGTCATTATCAAAAAATGGAAAATGAGAAGTGCAATTTAATTTGAAAGCTTGATATATAGTCTGTTGCAGATCTTCATCAACAGTGTGACAACACTGTAAAAATAAATTGGATCGGATGAGCTACTAAACCAGTATGCAATTGTACCTCACTACGCTATCCTGTAAGTCAGCTGGAGCCTCTGAATTACAGAAGAAGAAGAATTCCCCAGGAAGAAATGGCAAGCTGAGGCAAAGCCAGTTGCTGCAGTGTTTAAGGGGTGCCCCTGGCAATGTACACATGGAACAGTTTAAACATTTCGGCCATTGCAGAAATAATTTTTTTACATTTTTGCAGCACACGTGGGCATACATCATCTGTGAACATCCAGGTGAAAGGTCCAGTAAGGTGGTGGTGGAATCCATCCAAATTGTGTCCTTACTACTCACTCGCTTACTCATAGTATGCACTCCTGTAACGGATGGGTACTAGGTACTTAACTGACTGTAGTACATACTGAGTATTCATATGCAGCCCAAGTTTCACCCTTGCTTAGTGCTTGCTTCATGATGTAAATCAGTAGGTGAAAAGTTGGGGTTAGGGTTCATAAAGTGACATGTAACCATGCATGCAACATAGTGTTTATGCTTTTTGTTCAGCTGGGGGTCAGGGATTGAGGGGCCCAGGGGTAAATAGCCAAATAGCTGCCATGTGACTATTCTCACCCAGGTGAAAATACGGACACCTGGTGCTAGTCTCTGCTCTGCCATGCTACATGCAACCAGGTGTAAATACCCGCATTGGCTATTCCAGGTACAAATAGCGTTGTTGGTTACTGACACCTGGGTGAAATAGCATCTGACTTTGAATAGGAGGAGGTATGAAATTAAGACTCAGCAATGGGAATGTCCTTTGAGCTATAACCCTAAAGTTTCCAGGCTAATATTTTTGGGCTGTGCAGGAGATGGCTTTGTTTCTCTCCACTGGACAACAAAAACCCACCAACTCATCCTGCAAGCTGCACCCACACTTTACACAGCTGTCCTAATAATAAATAATTGCCCCTATCAGCCCCTACCAGTGAAAACACAACACGAGTGCACTCTTGGGCCATCCTTCATCCTCAGCATTTCACCTTCTGTCTGACATTCCTCTGAACTCCTCTTCTTCATCTCAGATCTGGCTGGACTTCCTGCTGAGAGGGAGAGTGAGCAGATGATAACCTGGACATGATTGTCTCTGCTGTTCTTTTTATTTTTTTCTCTTTTCTCCTTTTATCCACTCCTGTTGTAATTAAGCTCCATTTTCTGACACAGCAGGTAGAAGCTGAAAGATAATTTGGTCGCAGCGATGACTAAATGTCCCAATCTGAGGGTGAAGGAACCGCAGCGCTAAAGGTCACTCAGCATTATGCATGCTGCTCATCTAATTAACGCTGGCGGCCGTCAGAAAGCCCGGCGTTAATGCAGGTTCAGAAATACCATTTTTCACAAAACGCCTGTTATTGTCTCCTCTCCTCCTCATGATGAAGCCCTTTGTATTTTTTTCTTCTGTAACTGATGAAAGAACATTAGCTGACTCCAGTCTTTTTCATTTATAGAAAATAGATGAACCTTTATTCTCGTTGGTACGTGGACTATTTTTTGAACCTGCACACCTTTGGGACGTTATTCATTATTTCCTGTCTGACTGGGAGCACTGTACTGAAAAGACTTTTTTAAGGCAGCAGATTTTAACACATTTTTTCAGTAATTGTCTGGAAAAAGTTCCTCCATTGTGTAAAGGCATACTATACTAACTTCCCCTCCACTTTTTAACATCCTCATCAACTTTCTCTCTTGGCTCAAAAGTTCGTAACTCCTTCATCACACAAGTAGCCACTTGCTGAAGAGGGGGAGAGGGAACAACAAGGAAGTCACTCTTGGTATTAAGCACAAACATGTTTAAAATGATTAGTTTGGCAACAAGATAATGATTTTAACAGGAGTGCAATACTTAAGCATCAAGTTTAATTTGCAACTTGAATGAAAGTGCAGATGGCTGAATAGAACGGGAAGAAAAGAAAAAAATTGAACAGAATTTGGCCTACAGTAAAATGTGATGTTCAAGTTTTAGTGACACATGGAGCTCTCCTCCTCCTCTTTGTCCCTCCAGTGAGTCCCGAATGTAATATTAATCTATAAAAGTACCATAAGCCCTGCTGTTAGCCCCTCGCTACCTGATGCTAATAAGGCTCGCAGGTGTCTTCCTGCATCTCTTTCATATCAGCCAGGAGACAGAGCTATTGATCAGGAGTGATTGATCAAGGCAGAGATGATACAGCAGCATTTCATGATTTATTCCTCTCCTAATCCGTAATGTCACGACACTGTTTCCTCACGGACGCTCTTCTTTCATCAGTGCTAACCTCAGACATGCTAACTCAGCACTTCTCCTGTGTGTGTGTGTGTGTGTGTGTGTGTGTGTGTGTTTGTGAAGTGACTGCTTCTCACTTTGCCTTAATGTGCTTCTGAAATCTTTTATCCTTAAAAATGCTGAAATTGATTTAAAGAGTAAGAAAGGATTTGTATTTGTTTTATTGCTGTATGTACCTACACTCACATTGTGTTGTGCTGGTACAGTAAAATAATCAATGACAGGGTGGTGTAATGAAGGGGACTGACTTTTATCACCCCAAAGTTGAATATTTTTCTGTAACAGCACATCCCCAAGTGTTTTATTCTTTTTATAGCACAGCAATTTGCTATTAATTTGATAATTTATTATTTATTAAAGAGCATTTATTACATTTATCTTTTTTTAAATAATTCGATTCATTCACAAAAGAACCAGAAAGCATTAAATCTCCTAAAAAATAACTTGTCACCAATCAGAACCCAGAAAGCAGTGTGATGTACTTAAATAACACTACATTTCATTAATTACAGTACACACACACACACACAGGTTTTATTTTGTACTATGAAGAGGCGTGAGAGGGTTTTATTATACTATACCATTAGTGAGAAGTAATTGATGTATTTTTCTGTGTGTGTGTGTGTGTGTGTGTGTGTGTGTGTGTGTGTGTGTGTGTGTGTGTGTGTGGAGGCACAACACAACA
>JAQQZU010000035.1:26760464-26771769 GCA_030068025.1 Parauchenoglanis punctatus | reverse complement strand
GGTGTGTGTGTGTGTGTGTGTGTGTGTGTGTGTGTGTGTGTGTGTGAATGGTCTCATCTAGAGGAGTGAGTTGGAGAGAAATTGGCAGGAACTCGTCCCTCCATCTCCCGCTGTTCAGCAGTCTGCGTTATCTGTTGCATAAACATGCAATTACCCTTCATTTTCTTTTTCACAGATATGTGTGTGTGTGTGTCTGTGTTTTCATCAGACTATAGCTGTCACGTGACACGTTGGCAAGCCCATTGAAACTTTACACAATATTCTGTTGTCTTTTTGCTAAATCAGAAAATGCTAATGTATTTCATTTCATTCCTGCTTTCATGGTCTGAGTTTATTACTCAGAGACTCAGTGTCTGTCACTGTTACTTTTATACATATATTTTATTTTACTCCACTTCCTCACACTGTACTGGGAGGTATCTACAGCATGCACAGAATAGTAGAAGTGTGCACAGAATTCATTTTAAGCCGCTCTCCCATCCACTCCCAGAGGGAGTCTGACCGATCTCTGGGCATGAATCAGGAACTGGAGCTCAAGCTGGATTAGATACTGGACCTTACTCTAATAAAATAAAGGTACTTAACTGTGCTGTACTTGTCACTATACTGGTATGTATCTTATGTACTTTTAAAGCTTATTGCTAAAAGCTAATTAAAGGCACATTTGTGAGCCATGAGGTCAATTCTATACTTTTTACTCATTTTGGTCTACAGTTTATATACACAGTAAGGACTAGAGCCGGGTCAGGCACAGGAGCTAGAGTTAGATCAGCAACTATCAGCAGGAACTGTGAACCATGAACTGTGAGTAGGGCTACTGTATATCAGGGAATATAGTTACAGTAGAGACTGGGACTGAATCACAGACTCAAACTGGATTAGGAACTTTATAAGGAACTGTAGTTGAGTCTGGGACTGGAACTGGAGTTGGATCAGAGACTTGGGCTGGAGCTAGATCACGGCGTGCACTTAGGTCACCTAGATCATGGAGTGGAGTCAGGTTAGGTAGGGCTTGATTAGGGGTTAAATCTTGATTAGGGTCTGAGATTGAACCTAGAAGAGAAAATGAAGCTGTGTCAGGCACTGGAGCTGGACCAGAGGCTAGAACTGAGGCAGAAAATCCATACTGGGGCTTGAGATGGATCCAAGATTGCAGTGGTCTGCATCAGGATCCGGGGCTAGTGCGGTGACTGAAACTGCAGTTGGATTAGATCAGGGACTGCAGTGGAGCTGGATCAGAGACTGGAGTTGAAGAAGAGAATGTGTCTGGTATGTGAACTGAAAGTAGATTAAAGAGTTGTACTGGAACAGGGACTAAAGATGGATCGCACACTGGAGCTCGATTGGAGTTAGAACTGGGGCTAGAGCTGGACCAGGGCTGGACCAGGACCAGGGGCTGGAGCCGGAACAGGGACCAAGGGCTGTCGCCGGATTAGGACCACGGGCTGGAGCCGGCTCAGGGCCGGGTCTGTAGCCGGATCACGACCAGGGGCTGGAGCCGGAACAGGACCAAGGGCCGGATCCAGATCAGGACAAGGGCTGGAGCCAGATCAGGACCGAGTCTGTAGCCGGCTCAGGACCAGGGGCTGGAGCCGGATCAGAAATGGGAACAGAATCTACACCTAGATTAGTGACAGAGACAGAGGCAGGTGCAAATACAGACTGAACTGAGTAAGAACAGAAACATTTTATTAAATAATAGAGAATGTTTGGTAATATACTAACAAATCTGTGTCAGTTCTTTTATACTTGATGAAATAAAGCATTTGATTGTAGCCTCGGACTTCTGAACCTGCTAAAACTGCTGCTACATGAAACTTTGCCCCAGTGTTCTCAGGGTGATACTTATCATCCTGTGATTCAATTTCCTTTTCTCAGTATGCTGTTGGTTTTGGACTTGAATTCTGCTGTGACCTGAAGGTAGGGATCCTACACGAGATCTATGTTCTGTTCTTTTATCTCCTGAAAGCAGACAGGGTCCAGGTTCCCCGTCTATTTAATCTCTCTGATGTACCCGAGCTGAGGGAGCTGTCAGACTCTGAATCAGTCAGCTGTGAGGTTTCATCCAGGGCTTTGGGGATTTAATCTCTCAGTAAAGAGCATTACACAGCATACTGTGAGGGGTTAGCCATTATTCCTCATTGTTGTAAGGTTTAGTCATTGATCTTCACAAGCATTTTGGGCCATTTTGATCTGACTTGAATATGAAGACCCTGATTAATGCAGATGAAGGAGCTGTCAGGACAGAGCATTAATCTCCAGGTGAGATGTGAGGCTTGTGTTCAGGACAGATGCTTTGATCAAACCCTTATGTGATTAGAGATGCCAACATTTAAAAGTAAACTTTAAAAGTAGAAGAAAGACTTACTAAGACATCTGAATTATTCCAAGGCTGCCTCTCTATCCTTTAGTGTCTGATGGGTAATAAAGATTTCATGTATTCATTTTCTCAGGCCAAAACTGTAATCCATAATGACCTGACATTTCTTACTCTTTTTTTAAAATCTCATCATTTGAAGGTTAAGCACAGTCCCTTCTGACCCGCACTTCAGCTGTTCTAACATGTTGGTATGATACTAGAGGAATGTGTGTGTGTGTGTGTGTGTGTGTGTGTGTGTGTGAGAGAGAGAGAGAGAGAGAGAGAGAGAGAGATGTGCTTTACAGCTGGCAAAGAAGATATTTCCATATTTTTAAGAGATTCTTTGACACAGTCTGAAAATGCTGAACATGAAAGAGCGTCCTGTTGAAGTGAAGGAGAATATTGATGTTTTCAGAAACGCCTGAAGACCCGGGTCTTTCAAGAACACTTGAACATTGAAGCAGAAATCCCCTCAGCTCGCTCTCTAAGTGTGTATGTGTATATCTACCACAAATATGGAATAAAATACTCAGTAAAGCTGTGTGATGGGGTGGTGTGATGACGCTGAACTGTTACCACACCAAAATTTAGATAATTTTCTTATAACAGCTCTTCTTCAAGGGTTATATTCCTACGATACTGCAGCAATTTACCAACAAATGCATTTTTTTATTAAAGATCAGTACATCATTCACTATATCTATTTATACTTTTAATGTTGAAGCGAGTTAGTTCCTGTTCTCATTTTCATTATAGCAGCTATAAACAGTGGTTCCCTCACCAGCTGCTCTGTTTTCTCTCTCTCAAATACAGACCTCTGCTCATGACACGAAAAGAAATAAATTATTAAAATGTGGCCACGATGTAACTAAAACGAGGGAACGAAGAGCTATCATGGGAGCGAATTATACAGTATATATATATTTCATAATGTATATATTCATATACAAGTGAGGCTCTGTACTTAAAGTAAACAAGCTTGTGATGTCAGTGGGAAAGTGCAGTGCAGTGTAAACTCCTCTGTCCTGAAGATGTGGGAACCCTGACAGTTCCAACATTACCTCTGCCTGTTACACAGCGTTCACACTGGAGACTCCTTCATACAGCCAACACACACACACCTCATTACAGAAAACTGCACTCACCTTATTTTTTTTATGTGTATGTGTAAATTCCATCACACACATCCCTGAGAATGACCTGTTGCTATAGAATCACTAACATATCAGAATGAGCGCATTAGTATAAACCTGCACTACTGTCACAGCTGCTGTTATAGAATATTGATCAACACATTCTGACCAATCAGAATCCAGAACTCAACAGCGCTGTGGTGTAATATATATGATAACTAACAATCCCCCTGTGAGCACACTGCACACTTTAGCAGCGAGAAACACGACTGGAGTGAGATGTGGAGTCTAACCTGAACAGCACCTCACATATAAATGAGCAATTCCGAGTCGAGCCGAGGGAATTATAGTGTTTATGTGTGTGTCTGGTGTGATGAAGACTCACATTTATATCCTGTCACTGCTCTGTCACTCACTGAGCTACAGGTCAGAAAGCAACACACACTCTCACTGAAACATTTACTCCATGCTAATGTGAAAGACAGCTAGAGCAGCACCACGCATCTGAAAGCAATTTCAACTTCCACTTACATGCAGTTTTGATCAAACGAAATGCCGAGCTACACGATAAGTTCCCTGAAGATCTGGGAAAAAGGTAAGGAAAGAAAAAGTTGTATAAAAGCAGCTATAGTTTGTTAAAGAAGGCAGGATTTCCCCTCAGCATTAGCATGGTGTTATAAGATCGATGATCCTAATTAGCACATTTAAAGCGGCTGCAGTAGAGTCGGATGATGAGCCGTTTTTCTGCCTCTCCGATCGATGCGACGTTTCACGTGTCATCTTATTAACGCTGCAGTGCTTCTCACTCAGTTACTTGCTAATGATGGAAGCTGTGTTGGGGTTAAAGAGTTTCTCTTTAAGAGCCTCCTCTCCACCACTTCTCTCTTTTTCGTTTTACTAACAGTGGCACAGGAGCTTTGGCGTTTGTAATGTCTTGACAGCTTTATTAGGTAATGTTTCCAGAGACTATTCAGTTCTATCTATTTTAGAAGTTTGCATAATTGACTTTAATTAAAATATCAATCCATGTGTTAGCTAAGCAGAGTATCATGGTGTACCTTTCTATATGTGCTAATTAAGACCAAGCTTATAATATCTTACATTTCTTTACAACATGTTCTTTACTGTAGAATACTGAGCTAACAGCCTCACTAGCGGCGTGCCTCAGGGGTCAGTACATGGTCCAGCATCTAAAACTCTCCATGGCATCAGAAGAACTTTCTGATCAATTGCTTGTACAAGCATTAGTTATTTTCCAACATAACTACTGCAACTCCCTTCTTGGTCTTCCTCTGTATTCTGCTGACTAATTGATTAACCGAATAATCAGATAAGAAATACTTTTGCTTTATAAAGTATTGAGCCCCCAAAGTGACATGAGGGGAAAAAAAATTTGGGAGGGGAAAAAAAAATGTTTTGGGACGGAAAAAAGTTTTTTGGTAGTTTCTCGGGATCCAAATCCACAGAAACATCATATACTTTCATTCTGGTCGATGTACTTCCGGGTCAGTTCGGCAACATATATTGGACACCCCACACCCGTGGGAAAGGTTCATGGAGTTTTATTTTGAAATTGGGCTCAAATATAAAGACATTAAATCAGTGTTTTGCAGTAGGCACGGTTTTCTCATAAGTGAAAGACATCTAAAGAGAATACTTAACGCAAGGGGACACACTCGCCGCAAAGCGTAGGCTATACCTAGCAGCCCTGCTGAACTCATTAGCAACCAAGTACAGGACTCTGGGCAGCTTCACGGTGCCGGTGTTGGGCACTAAAATGCCCCCCTCATTCAAAAAATAAATAAAAATTCATTGATGGGATGACACTGACACTGACTGTAGGCTACCAAACAAACCAAAGCTTCATTCATCATCGGTGTGTGTGTGTGTGTGTGTGTGAAACACAGTGAGCTGTTTTTAATGGTATGAACAAAGTTTAAGTGCAGATAATTTATGTTGATTTTTAATAATCGAGTTACCTGAGTTTCTTAAGGAATTGTTTCAGCTTTAGCCGTTACTCCTTTACAGACCATTCAGAATGCTGTTGCCTAGTTTCGAACCTTCAGAAGTTCTCTCGGGTCCTACTGAGGAACTCCACTGGCTTACCGCTGCATCAAGACTCAAACTCTTGTGCAAAATCCTGATAAATTCTTGTTGAACTACACCAAATTACCATTACATTTCCAATCCTGGTTTAGACCTACAAACCTTCTCACCAACTCAGGTCTTCAACTTCAGGGTGCTGGAACATCTGTCTCACAGTGCAAGACCTCGCTGCTTCAGCATCCTCGCTCCTCATCGGCAGAACGAGCTGCAAGTGGAATTGGAGCTTTATCTTCCTCCTGCAATTATGTATAGATCCTTCAGTTCAGCAGTATCTGCTCAGGATAACACCCCAGAATGAGATAGCTTGTGCTAAATAATTTGTGAGATCATCAGTCTTACAGTGTGATGTTAACACTGAGGGAAACTCATCTCACATCCTTACTACGTGAGTACCTCAGGGGGCAGTACTCGGGCCAGACTTGTTCTTCTTTTATGCTGGATGGCTTCTCTACATTCTGTGATCCAGAAGTCTCATGGCTTTTCTCATCGGTTCTATGCAGATGACACCTACTGAGCTCATTTACCTCACAAGTTGCTCAGAAGGTTTTAGGAAGTTTATTTTACTTAGTTCTTTTCAGCGAGCCTGCAAACCTGAAGACTTTTCCCAGTGATAAATAATATTTTCTCCTTTGCTCAGATACGTACTGACTGATGGAAAGTGTTTGAAGCTACTGAAGACTTATAACCTCCTCCATTTTTGTTTAATTATAAGTTACTAGTATGCTTAAGAAGTGGGAGTTTGATTGACAGATCACTGGAGTGTGAACTAAACTAGCAGCAGGGGGTCTAATTATATAATGAAGTGCAATGCAAACCTGTGAATTATGATGTGTTGGGTACAGCGTGACTCGCTTTCAATCTGCCTACATATCAGAATACATATTTACATTATAAAAAGATTTCTTTCAAATTACTGATCATTTTTATGGAGCAAAAATATGTAGGTAATAATAATAAGGGCATATTTAACAATGATAGAACAGTAGATAATCAACATGGGTGTGTTTTGTGTTGCTGATTTCACTAAGGTTGGGATTTAGCAATAAGCAGCATGGAGGATGTGGAGTCTCACTCTTATACTGAGTTTTTAGGAGCTTTATTATGCAGGCGTGGTGTTAATCCTCAGGACTGTGGAGCTGGTCGAGGATCAGGATGTTAATGATCAACACTTTCAGCTTTAGCTTCATAATTAATGCCTGTTCCCAGTGAGATTATGATGATGATGATGACCTTCACTTTCTGTGTCCAATTACCAAGTTATAGTTTAAAAAAATCTTGTAGCTGTTACTTTTGGTATCTTTTGGAACATCTGGAGAATGTTCCTAGTTTCCATATAATTATTTGTTCAGTGATATTTACAAAGAAAATAAAGTGCCCATAAAATCAAAGTTCAGATGTTTTCCTATGAGTGCAAAAGTTTTTATACCCTTCGAAATCTATAGCAATGTAGAAATATGTGTAAATAGTGTGTTTGTAGCACATACCATCTCATGACAAATACAATATGATGCAAATACATCCACGCCAGCGAAGGTCCCACTTTCCTACTGTTCTTACACACTCAGTACATTCTGCTAACTCTCCAGTTTAACGTCCTGCAAGCACAGGGTTCACATGAGCTCGTTGCGAAGTCTTGCCAATCTAGTGTAAGATCTGTGACAGATATTCCATCTTTTGTTTACTCTTTTGGATTGTACATTGTCTTCTATTTTGGCTTTTATACTGATTTTTTGAGCTTTATTGTCCACTATGTTGGAAATTTGTCTTTGGTTCATGAACCGCAAGAACAGCAGCAGATAGTAAAAGAAACATATAGACAATATAAGTGTCTTTTGACCTGAGTTTGAGCAGTCACTTTATAGAGTGAAGAATATTGATGGCACTGGAGTTGGCAGCGGGACTCTATAGCGCCTCCAAGAGTTCAAGGGGCTAAAACTGGCTGAAGAGAGGGTGGGAGCTATCTGCCAGAATACTCCTCGCTTTCTTCTGTGTCCTTTCTGGGAAAAGTTGAATCAAAGGTATTCGGGGTTTACAAATTATTTTACTTGCCATTTATACAATTCTCAAACGTTTATTCTTAAATCTGCAATTTAGGTGACCATACCAGGCAGGAAGATGAGGAGTTCTCAGCAGTAGTTTTCTACACTAGTTCTAAGATCTGCTGACCAACACCAAGGCTGCTGAGTTTTCTAAGGAGAAAGAGCCACTGTGAGCATGTCTTGGAAATGTATTTTCAGAGAAGCTCAGAACTGTACCAGAGTCCTTAAAGTTTTAGATGGACTTTAAATTGACTTTTGTTGATGTAATAATAATAATAATAATAACAATAAATAATAATAATAATAATGATGATGATGATGATAAATTATCCCAGTGTTTATTTTTGGTTTATTACTTGAATCTGTATTATTTTTCTGTTTGAGCTGATTTGACGTTTTATTCAGTAATTAAAGCTGATTGTATAAACACTGAGTAATCCTGAGTGATGAGTGCTCGTCTAGTCTTAATTCCATCTATTATTTGTGTAAACATGCTCGCCTCACTGCAGTTCTGCTGTTTGTGCTATGTGGTCTACATGGTTGATTAGTTAATTTTTTTGTTTTGTCATTTTATCTTATCAATAGAGGACAATTCTCATTTAAAGCTTTCTGTACTTCCTGTCTGCTCTATCATGCTAAAGTTGTGCTTTTATTAGAATTTTGGTCATTTTAAGTCCAGTGGAGATGGGGACTGAGACACACACACACACACACACACACACACACACACACACACACACATGCACACACACAGAGAGAGAGAGAAGTCCAGGACCTGAGTGAAAGCAGGAAGATCAGACATTCTCAGTGGTTTCGCAGACATGTTTGATCTTTCCTCTGGTTTTTGGAGTGTGAACACGTTCATTAGAATCAATGAGGTGCCTATGTGTAGAAAAGACACAAAAGAAGCCATATACAGTGTACTGTACATGTATTTCTACTTTTTGGTCAAGAAAAAAAATCTGTCAGAAGTGTGATGTTTAGCTGCAAGTTGCTGTTTCTGATTTAATTCTGATAAAACATATTAATGCCTGTTTATATGTGATATGACGATATAGAAAAAAAGTGTATTGGTTCACTCTTTATGGTGATATTTTTGTCATTCGGAGGGTTTATCTGGGATGTGGCCGCCACGGTGCTTCTGGATGACGGGCTGCTAGGCGCTGCTAATGCCTGGGCCATAACAGTGCTGACCTGCTGTGGCTCGCATACGAGGGTTTGTCCACACCGCCAGCGTTGCTGCTCACGCAGGCTGTATGGCTGCGCTAACCGTAGAGGTTGACTTTACCCGTAATCTGGCTGGGGAAAAGATGTTTATTAAAAATTTATTCTTGAGACTGGGATTGCATATGTGAAATAAAGAGTCACGTTATTATTATTATTATAATTTTGGATCAAAATATTTTTTAAAAACCCTGGACGGTTAATGCTGGAGATTTTGCTACCATTATTATTGAGAATCTTATCAAGATATGCACTTAAGCCAGGTGTATCCTTATTATTTAAGATGATTTTGATAATCTACAGAAATGCAAAAATTCCTCATTTTAGGTTTGTTTATTTATTTATTCTTTGAATTTACAGAAAGTATGCTATGTCTTGATATGTATCATCACCTTGATTTTGGTCATATTGCACAGCCCTATAGTACAACTATCATCAGATATCTTCAGCCATGAGAAAGTTGAACGCCTTCAGATTGTCATTGGTGACTAGTTTTCATCTCACTCAGCATTTAATCCTGATAGCATTCAGCTTCATATGACCATTTATCCCATATACAAAATTTAAGATCTTTGGATTCAACTGAGAAACATTAATTAGTGTTAAATCAGTGATAAATGAGAGAATTTCGCTGAAGTTCTGAAAGGAAAAGTGAGTCTTTTTTAAACCACTTTTTCTTTTAGCCTTTCTCTGGTTTACTCACCCTGTTACTGTACTGTGGGTTTGGCTTGTGCAATAAGAACACAACGCAGTTGCTGATAAATGGTTATTACTCAGTAAATCAGAATCCCCACCTGGAGAGTGTGTTTTTGTAATGACGTGTCACGGATCAATTTCCTCCATCCTCATGTCCGTTTACGTGCATGTGTAATTATTTAGTTAAGGCTTGCGTGGCTGGTTAAGCAATTCTTCACCAAATATCTGACCTCACACCTCATTTCACTTCCAAATCCTGCTGTAGTTCGTTGCGTTTTCTTTTTCTTTTTCTCTCTTCGCAGAAACAGTGGTCTTCTTCACGGCTGAGGACAGAATTCTCCAGAAGTTTTGCTCTCAGTTCAGAGGAACCTGTGTTTAATTTGTCACCTTTGCTAGTGAAGCACTCTAGCAGTAAGGACTCATTTAAACACCTCCGTATCAGCTCTCTAAACTGCTACGCTGTGAGTTATACCGCAGATTTATGGCACATTTCCTGGACCGGAGGCGACTATAGATCAGTGTGGGACGCGAGGGAGAATATTAGAGATGCAATTTTCTTCCTCCTGTTAGGATTTATAGATACAACTTCTATAATAATAAGTAAAAGCTACAAATCTGTAGGAATGTGCTGATTATCTGCATCAGACTGCTTTCAACCTGAATCTTCAGATCACTAGGAGGAACCAACGCTGTGTTAGAAATGATTCTTATTCACTATTCAGTGTGTGCAATGAGGAAAAGAATTGTGCGCATTCATAATCACAATCCGAAGAGTGTACGATTCTAAGTAATAGGATGTGCTGGATCAAGTGCAATTCTGTAAGCTTTATTAAAGTCAAGAGTTTTTGTACACTATGCTGCATGTGGTTTTGCACATTAATCTGCCGCAGCACTCGTGTTCCATCCCACGAACACACACAGTGTTAGCTAATGTTAGCTTGCTAGCCACACTAATGCTTTCCTGTGTTAAATCTAAGGAACAATATAATAACAGAGATATACCGAAGGTTACTGTAATAATGACTTCCCTCCTGAAACATCTCCTCTGCTGTTTACAGTTTAATAGGTCTGAGGAGACGTCTGAGGGGGTGATGCCAAACGTCACAGAGCATCATGAGTACCCAGTACAGGGTGCATCATTGTTGCACACCCTATCCTGGTTTGTTATGGGATTGAAAGAGTGTACTGGATGTTTTCAGGCATCACTACAAAAAGCCAAATCCTAAAATCAGTACGCTTTACAGGGAACAGGGTACAGCTTGGTACACAATGCAAGGATGATCGAGTGAAACCTGTCCTTCTCTGGCTGGCGGATTAATCTGGGAGCAGTCAGGGATGGCACGGAATTCTGGCAAGTGGAATTTTTTTGTCAAAGTGTTCAGTGATGTCCTGGAAATATGGGAAGTGGAGCTCATTGAGGAAGTACTCACTGGAATTCTGGAAATAGAGTTTGTTGAGGATGTAGTAAGTGATTGTTTGGATTTACAGAACATGGTGTTTGTTGTAGAAGTAGTCAGTGAAGATGTTCTGGAAATCTGGGAAGTGAAGTTTGCTCAGGATGCATTCAGTGATGGTGTGGAATTCTGCGCTGTGGAGATTGGGACAGGAGCAGATAGAGATATTTGAGTAATCTTTTTGGCCTGATAATGTTCTCACTTTTGGACTTTAATGTCTGATGGAATAAATGACAGAGGCCTTGTGATTGGTGTGGAAATGAACACATGATGGACAGCAGTGTGAAGTTTTTA
>JAQQZU010000035.1:26693123-26714089 GCA_030068025.1 Parauchenoglanis punctatus | reverse complement strand
CTGACCTCACAAATGTGCTTCTTGAAGAATGGTCAAAAATTCCCATAAACACACTCCTAAACCTTGTGGAGAGCTTGTCCAGAAGAGTTGAAGCTGTTATAGCTGCAAAGGGTGGGCTGATGTCATGTTAAACCCTATGGATTAAGAATGGGATGTCACTTAAGTTCATATGCGGCTGGTGAGCGAATACTTTTGGCAATATAGTGTATGTCTATGTACATTAAATGGCCAAACGTTTGTGAACATCTGACCATGACAATCATATGTGCTTTTTGAACATCCCCTTCCAAATTTAGTCCCCCTTTGCTGTTTAATAACCTCCACTCTTCTGGGAAGTCTTGATTTTGGAGTGTTGGGTATTTGCTCATTAAGCAACAGCAGCATTAGTGAGGTCAGGTGAGGAGTTCTGGGCTGCAGTCAGTGTTCCAGTTCATCTCAAAGGTGTTCAGTGAGTTTGAGGTTAGGGCTTTGTGCAGGACACTCAAGTTCTTCCACTCGAACCACTGCAAACCACATTTTCATGAACCTCTCTTTGTGCACAGGGGCATTGTCATGCTGGAAAAGGTTTGGGTCTCTTAGTGAAAGTGAAACAAAATTGTAAAGCTGCAGCATACAGAGACATCCTACACAATTGTGTGTTTCCAACTTTGTGGCAACAGTTTGGCAAAGGTCCACATATGGGCGTGATGATGTCCACAAGCTTTTGGCCAAATAGTGTACATACAGGTGGCATATTAAATGTGATAACATAAAGCATCTTAATAAATTATTGGGCTACCATAACGCATAAGAGAAAATTCAATGCACCTTGGCAAAGATTCTACATTTATCTAGAACAGTCCTAGAGGAATGAACACTATTCTTTTAAAACATGTTCCCTAAACTGGTGTTTTGATGGTGGTGCAGAGGTCTGTCTGAGTAGTCGCTTAAAATTGTCCAATAGGTGTTTAGTTGCATGCAGATCTATCTTAATTGCAGGGTGTGGCTTGATGCATGCGCATTATGCAGGCAAAAGTAAAAATTAAACAGTTTATTGTGATTCAGGAAGGAGAACATCCAAAATATAAGGCAAAATACAAACAAGCAGAGGTCAAGACACAGGCAAACAGGTACACAGGAGATAATCCACAGAGTAAGTAATGCAAACACAGGTCAAAAACACAACTACAGCCACAGAGGCAAGGCAAAGACAAAATCCAAATAACACAAGTTGTAATGCGAAGCAACCAAGAGCAACACTGGGTGAAACACTGGTGAAAACACTTCCTCTTACACGGGGCTGTGATGCATGTTGGGTGTTGTACTGCTGGCCTGTAGTTCCACTGTGCGTACCCGGAAGCACGTGCAGTAGAGCTGAGCAGGCAAAAATCACATAGAGCGCGCTGTGCAAGCAGAGAGCGGCAAATCCATGAAAAGATCTGGTAACTGCCAAGGACTCAACATTGTATAATTTACATAATTTTCATTTCAGACTCATCAAATCATTCAGGGGCCTTCATGCTCTGCAGATGGGGTGGAATCACATGGATAAGACCACTGCCACCAGGATAGAAATGTTTCATCAAAGCATAAAATAATCAGATAGGTGTAGAAGTCTACACAGGCCATGTCTAATTGCAACACATTTACTAGGCTGTTATGAACTGGTTGACCACCCAGTTTTGACTTGTCAAGTAACTTGTCAGAAGTATCTTTAATGATGTGATAAGTTTAAAGAATGATAAGTTCTGTGAAGTCTCTATCAGTAAATATATTCTGATATTGGCTCACTAGGACCCGGGATAAGAATACTATCACAATAAAAACTGTTGGCAAGTAATACAGAAATTTTTAATTTTTTTTAAGTGAAGAATAAATAAGTTCTAGTCCAAATACTTCCGAAAGAGGTAGGTCTTCAGTCGTCATTTGAGTCACCCAGTGACTCAGCTGTTCGGACATCTAGGGGAAGTTCATTCCACTACCTGTACCTACCTGCTACCTGCTGTAGAGGGGTTGGTGGGTAAAAAGTGCAGGCTAAAGGTTATTTCTGCTTCAGAATGGTGATTGAAATAAATAAAAACTAGCCAGTTTAAATTGAATAATTGTTAAATAGATTGTCTAAGTGAAGTGAGTGGTAATGAGCAGCACTACAGTGTTGCACTGGATCTCAGTGAAGCAGTTCATTTTTCTGCAGTCCCTTATGTAATGGTAGCTATACTCCATACACTGGGCTGTGTTGCACCATTTTGATTAATTTGGGGAATCTGCAGATGTAAAAGCTTTGTGTTTTCTGAGTGTATCAGTGACAGCAAGTATCTACATCTGATCAGGAAACTCTGCTCCACTGGCGCCAGCTGCTGGTTGCTGTATGACATTGTGGGTTTGGTGCTGCTTTGTTTGCAAATGGAGATGTGAAAGGAAATACTCAAACGAAACCTCCTTCGCTCAGCCTGGGTAGTCTCTCCTGGACTACTTTGGGGTTCATCCTGTAGTTTCTGCTCAAAGTTATAATGCTCAATTTTCTAAATCAGTTGATTGACCTATGCAGCATTCCATGAAGGGAAACCTGCAGAGCGTTCCTCATCATGCCCACTATGTGCCCTACAGTAGTACTAAGACTTTCAGTGTTTCTTGTCTTTCAGAAACCATTGCTAATCCAGGAAGAACTCAAAGATAACGTTTCAGGTAATAATGTTACCTGCTAATGACAGTTTTATTTACTGCAAGCATGGGGTCATACATGAGTTTGTGATTTTGAGTTTGTTGGAAGTTCACAAGAAGGAATCTAGGTTATTCTTACCTCTCCTGGAGGGCAGGAGGGGTGAAATCGAACCAAACATGCTCACAGATGAAATTAGAGGAAATCAGACATGTAAAAACATAATAAATAAATAAATAAATAAAATAAATAAACAAATCTTGCTGTACTCACATAAATCAGATTAGGAACAGAAAACCTGAATATGTTCAACAATGCATTAACCAAATAACTGTTAACTTTCACTGCCATGTTTCTTGTTGAGACTCACATGACTGTCAGAATGACTGATGCAATAATAAGTTATTAATACTATTTTGATTAGTATGAATTAAGGTGTTACATACTGAAAAAAGGGTTTTCCTAAAATCTTTATGTTGTCATTAATTACTATAGTATTTATAGTTAGCTTGTCTTAGATATATTCACTCTAAGGACAAAATGAACCTGACTGGAAAAGTAAACAACAAAAATAATAATTTTATTATGAGCTATATATCACAAGCTTTGAGAAACCAAGAATCAACCCTTTATGTATTTGTGGATATACATGGATTGTTACATACATAGAGATCTGGAGAACAAATTTCAATACAAGGCAAATACAGAACTCCAAGACATTCTTCTACACTGTCTGTCATTCAACTGTGAATGACCACAAATTAATTCATTTAAAGGAAATGTGACTCACGAATGATGTAAACTTCTTGATTATGTTGCGCAAAGTGGACAAAGGAACATGAAGATCTCTGGAGATGGACTTGTAACCTTGAGATTGTTGATATGTTTCCACAATTTTTGTTCTCAACTCCTCAGGCAATTCTCTGCTCTTCTTTCTGTTCTCCATGCTTAGCGTGGCGCACACAGACACACAACAGAAAGGTTGAGTCAACTTTTCTCCATTTTCAGGTGTTATTGCTATATTGACAGCACCTGTTTCTTGGCACATGTGAGTTTAAACAAGCATCATATACTTGAAATAAAACGATTTTCCCACAACTTTGAAAAGGTGCCAATAATTTTGTCTGGCCCAGTTTTTGAGTTTTTTTGTGAAATTATGTCAAATTTGGCTTTTTTCTCTGCTTTTTTTTGTGTTGATCCAATGCACATAAAGGAAATAAACATGTGTATACCAAAACATTTGTAATTGCAATAGTCTCCTGGGAGAAATGGTGCATTTTCTGGAAAAATTCCAAGGGTGCCGATAATTTATGCCATGAACTGCAATACATATATATATATTGCATTTGCTAGTTTTTTCTGATGTTCTTTTTGTACTTGTGCTTTTTCAGAATTTTCATTTAAAATGTATTTGAGTCTACATTCAATCTGATAACTCATCAATCACACAGGGAAAAAGCTCATAGTCCAAAACTGGAATAAAAAAGCCAGACTGAAGTTGGTGATCAGCAGGACAAAGACCTAGCCCTTTAGAGGAGTATTCTCTGGTCAGATGAAACAAAAATATGCTGTTTGGCCAGAATGATCATGGCCAGTGCTATATATGGAGGAAAAAAGGTCATGGTTTTAATCTGAAGAATACCATCCCAACTATGAAGCATGGGATTGGCAGCATCATTTTGTGGGGTGTTATAGTACACATCAGGAAATTGATGCCATCATAAAGGATGATTATGTAGAAATACTGATGCAAAACCAAAAAAGATATAAGCCATAAAGTTAAAAATTAGTAGCAACTGGGTCTTTAATCAGGACAATGATTCCAAGCATACCTCCAAAGTTGAATAAAATAGCTTAAGGAGAGTAAAGTGAAAGTACCAGAATTCCACGGAAAATTTGAGGACTGAACTGAAAGAGTGTCTCTGGGCTAGGACGCCCAAAAACATGACTGAGTTACACTAGTTCTGTCAGGAGGAATGAGCAAAATAAGTATAAGTCGCTCTGGACAAGGGTGTCTGCCAAATGCCATGAATGAAATGCAAATGTAAAATACCACATAAAATATATGTATACATTTGACCTATTGAAAATCTGATATAGTAAAAAAAAGCTGAAATAAATTAGTGTGTTACAGTATGTATTATTTTGATATGACCTCTCATGAAAATAAGAATAGATAGCTTAAAAATTAGATACCAGGAAATGTACAGAAACATGAAATGTGTGGAGCTATGAGAAATTGAGTTTTAATGTCTTTAGCCTAGGTATATGTACATCTTTGGACTTAGTAGAATATGTTTCATTGTTTGTTTGATATATTATTCTTCAGTGTTGATCTCAAGTCAGTTTTGCCTCCACCTAGTAATGAAATGTTGTAGAGGGAAGTAGTTTGAGATCTGCATCGGAAGCAAACTCTTGTGAGGAAGCATGAACAGGTGATGCAGGTAGGAGAAGTTGCATGTGTTTTGAATACAACAACAAGGAAACTTCTAATATCCATAGAGACTCAGGACATCAAGTGACAGAAGACTACCAGAAACAGAGGAGACACAAGATCATGGATATTTTTTTGTGGAAAGTTGTGTGTGTTGTATGTGCTCTACTCCTCAGTGCTACAGGTAGGTGAAAAGGAAATGCTGGTTCTGATATGAAGTACATTTAGAATTTGATTTAGAATTGCATCTATCATATTTCAATATATTATATTTAAAGCAAAACAGTACAGATGAATAGGGTAATAAAAAAAAACAGTGGACATCACAGTTTGCTCAGCTAGTGTGTTGCTGAGAATCTTACAAGTATTTTTTTATATTGGATTTAAAATTTTACATTTGTTTATAATAAAATTGAGGTTTCTTTTAATTAAATATGCATAAAAATATGCATATTTAATAAAGGTAATCTAATCTAGTCTGTGGATGTTTATTATTCAAGTTAAAATATTTATTTTGGTGTGAAGATGCTCTTAAGAGAAATATTGTTACAGAACTTCTTGTAGGAAAATAATTTCTTTATTTTTTAATCAAGAAAAGAACATGCATTGTTTTATGCCATTTTCAGGATAAAAACATAAATCCAACCGTAGATTTATATCCTTTAGTATCATTTTAAATGGGGATAGGAATGAACATTAAGTAATGTTCCATAAATGCAGATCAGAAAAAAATAATAATAAAAAAATGATCTTGAGGATATCTGTTTTAAAAAAATATAACAAGGATAATGTGTTTCTATTAGTTAGTTAGTTAGTTAGTTAGTTAATTAGTGCAGCCTAAAAGATTTATAAAGGAAATTTTGTTTATCATAATGACACTTAAAGTGACACACACACACACACACACACACACACACACACACACACACACACACACACACACACATATGGATTGAAATATTTTTTGAAATACTTTGGAAGCAGTAAATACAGTGTGAAGGCACTTCTTTACTAGTCTATATTTGCCTGGGAGCTTTTGGGTAAAATATGTTTACTCACTTTGCCTATTCAGAACCGATGTGCTTTTTTCTCAGTACATTTGTTGTTCTCTATAAATATCTGCATAATTGCTGTTATCCACTTGTACATATAATAAGTTTTTAATATATAAACTGAAAGGCAAATAGTTGCTTTACTCTAATTCAAATCATTTCTTTCACTCAACTGTTGCACTGATAATGTATATGATAATGTATAAAAGTAGCTTAGGAAATATGTTTAAAATATTTTTTCCAGTGACACTGCACTATATTCTTTAGACAAACTGTTCTAGGCAGTTATAAATCATGCTGGTTTATTTTCTGCCATGAACTATGTCTATTGTTTTCTTTTAGCATAAAAATTCAAGTGATGAAGTTGTGTTCAAAATTGCAGTTAAACACTTTTTTGTCTTGGCTGAAGCAACATCCTTATTAAGAGAGCTCAAATCTGTTCAATCAATAATCAGTCTCAGTAATACAGTGTTCTCTTGATTGTTTTATTATAATCAGCATGTTGGCTGCTCCTTAAGTTGTATTTAGAAAGCAAAAGCTATGAATATACAGAAGAAAACTCTCTGATATCGTTTGATTGAGGGCTAAACATTGTGCTTGTCTATTCTTTTTCCATTAGGCACATTGTCCCAGATGGATGGTAAGTTCTTGATTTAAACTGCATACACATACAGACACAGTATGCTTGCACAAGGCAAAAATAATGGTGACAAAGGCCTTTAAAAAAAACAAAAAACAAAAAACAGAGATTAGATACTAAAAAGTGGATTTACTGGTTTGTGAGCAAACAGGTTCACAAAAAGGTGGTGTCCACAGGAACACAAACTATTGTTACATATATTTGCTTTTACTAAATTTACTTGTGTAATTTAAAGGCGTAATATCACATGTTTTAACACATTTGATTATATTACTCACACTCATGAACAGTATAATATGTGATTTTTCCATAAGTATAGAGAAGCTAAAACTGGAAATTCACACTGTGTTATTGCTGTGAAAAATTTATAAACTTCATTTAAAAAATAATGTCTGTTGGGCTCTTGCGAATGTCAGGGGTGATTCTAGGATCAAATCTTTAGGGAGGCTCAGCCCATAATGAGAAGGAAACATGCAAGCATTGTCTGTAAAAATGTTTCAACCATCATAACATTACTGTGCTGTCTTGATTTACTTGTTTGTCTTTTAACTTGTTTTTTGCTGTTCACATGAATATGAATGATATGATTGAGATTTATATGAATGATTCTGACAGAATTCTCAGTCCACTACAGATTTCTTAGCATAGGATAATTTAATACACTGCATTGGTCGTCTCTCAAGGATGTCTTGAGATAGAAACAGATGAGGTCATAATGAGCTGGTCTGAACATTTAGTAAAAACTGTGCATAATATATTACCCTTTTGAAATATCTCTTTTAACACCATAGGAGAAATTTGGTCCATACTGTAAAAAAGTTCTTTGCTGACTCAACCCAGTCGAGTAATCTTGTTCCGCTAAGGTGCGTCAGCAAACAGTACCAAGTTTAATACAGTTAATATAACTTGACATTATATGTTTATGTACCTTATGCAACAAGATAAGTTGACTGAGTTGAGTCAGCAGATCATTTGTTTCAGTATAGAAATCTGAGAACCAAGGAAATCAGTTGCAAAATTGCATCACTTAAGGTATCCTAAAAGAAATTCTAGCAATGTTTTTAAAAGAGAATATTTACCTAGCATAGAAAACTAGAACTAGGTTTCTAGGCTATGTAACTATGTTTATATAAGTTGAAAATGACATATAATGTGATAATAGTCTACACGAAGCAAACATAGTTTTTGTGACATTAATATGTAAGAGGAGATTGGGGAGAATCCATATCCTCTGTAGAAGAGGACCCGTTCTCTATGTAGATATAAAGGGCTCATTTTAAGCTTATGAAAACACAATGACTCATAGTTACTGGTAATTATACAGTAATGAAAACATACTTATGAATATTATATTCCGTTTCTGCTAATAGAGTCCCCTAAATCCTACACAGTGGACCTTTAAGAGCAGTTGAAAACTAAACCTCATAGATAGCTAAATCATATAAAACATTAACCAAATATATTTAGCTTAAGCAGCAAAGCAGCAAATGTTGATGAGAGACATAACAATAATTTTAGTGAAGCAGAGTAAGGGCAAACTAGTAAACTAGAAGTAAAGCTGTTAGCATAGCTAGGTAGTTAATTTTTGCCAGTTAGCCTGATGTTTAAAGCGATAACCCATGTACATTGTACAGAGCCTGGCGCATGAAATAAAAAAAAAATTATACATTATATATTGTATCATTTTTGTTAGTGTGACCACATTTTAATCATTTGTTCCCTCGTTTTAGTTACATTGTGGCCACGTTTTAATAATTTTTTCTTTTCATGTCATGAGTGGGGTTTGTAACATAGCTTGCTTTTTTCTTGTTTTTTTTCTGTGGTATTCAGGCCCTTTTTTAAGTTTAAATATTTTTAAGACATTTATTATAGACAATAAATGACTTCAAACAACATTATAAATTTGCAGTATACCAGCCCATTTAACATTTAATATTAATTACAGTAGCTACCTGGCAACTTTTTCTGTACTGTAGTGTTATTGTAAATTAACAGGGTCATGTATTTACACTGTGGCTACTTTGGAAGATCAGGAGAAACCCAAGATGATGATGTTTTAAAAGGCCTCTCAAGATATTGAAAATATTTTCAAAATGAATTTCTTCCACTTTAAAAATCCAGTGTCTACTGTGCAATGTACTAATGGTGGTTCATCTTAAATAACAATAAAATTCCAGTTAGAATAAGGATGTGTGCTTCTGTGACCTCCCTCTTTTCTACCAGTGTGTGGTCAGGCTCCACTGAACACCAAGATTGTGGGTGGTGAAGATGCAGCTGCCGGGTCCTGGCCTTGGCAGGTCAGCTTTCAGATATCAGGCTTCCATTTCTGTGGTGGCAGCCTGATCAATCAGGACTGGGTCTTATCGGCTGCTCACTGTTTCCAAAGGTATATAGGGAGTTATGCTTGAGAAAGTAAAATAACCACACAAGAAATGCAGCATTTTCATAGTTTACAACACATAAGTTATTCCATCATTTACTGTAAGCACTTTATTAGTGTTTATAAATATAATAAATAAACAAATATAAACATAAGAAGATAAGGAATGGGGAGTGACAAATGATATGGTATTATCAGTCTTAATATCTCTTCCCTCCATTTTTAGCTACACTGCACCTGAAATCACAATCAATCTAGGAATGGAAAGTCTGGAGGCGACTAACCCTAATATGCAGCAAGCAACCATAAGTAACATTATCATCAACCAAGACTATAACAATGTCACCCATGACAATGACCTTGCACTAGTCCAGCTCTCCTCTTCAGTGACGTTCAATGATTATATAATGCCAGTGTGCCTCGCTGCAAGTAACAGCTATTTTCCTGCTGGAACTAATGTCTGGGTCACAGGATGGGGTAACATTGCTTCTGATGGTAAATGTGCCACACCCTGTGGATTACATATTTTAGTTTATTTCAATATATCAAACTGATTTAAAAAACAAAAAATCTGTAAAGAACCGTTCCTTGCTTTTGAATATAAAGTAACGTAAAGTATTCAAGCCCGGCTATTGGTCTGTGTTTTAGTGGCTGGTAGCAGGTCAGACCAAATTAGATTTTTCAGCAACATTTACATGAAAGCATGTTGATAAAAGTTCCTCATGGGTCTTCACAGTGAGTCTGCCGTCCCCACAAACCCTGCAGGAGGTGCAGATGCCGATTGTCAGTAACAGTGAGTGTGATAATGCATATGGAACTGGTTCTATTACAGACAATATGATGTGTGCTGGCTTACCTCAAGGAGGAAAAGACTCATGCCAGGTAAGAAATCTTACACCTGTCATAATATTTTCTGTTCACAGTAAAGTGTCACAGAAAATAGAAAAAGGAGACATGCAGCTAACAGCTTTTTGACCATGCAGGGAGATTCTGGAGGTCCACTGGTGGTCGATGCCAATGGAACATGGGTTCAGGCTGGGATTGTGAGCTTTGGCAATGGCTGTGCGCTACCTAATTTCCCCGGTGTGTACACCAGAGTTTCCCAGTACGAAGACTGGATTGACAGTATGATCAGCAGCAATCAACTTGGATTTGTTACAGTCTCAAATGGCAATCGTGGCTCCCCCAACATCTTCTGTCTGTTCCTTTCCTTCTCCATCATCCCCTTCCTCCCCTACCTCTGCAACTTCCAGTGATGTCAGTCAAATTAAGCATACAAGTGAAAAGAAAAGGAGTAAGCTAACATTATTATATTATGTCCAGAGTTGGAAGGGTTACTTTAAAAATGTATTATGATACTATAAATAATTAACTGTTAAGAAATGTAGTCAAAAACCTAATCCAAGTATCACAATATTAAAGTAACATCACTTGATTACTTTCTAACTTGACGTAACTTCATTAGAGTAGGTAGTATATATATTTCTGCATTTTAAAATGTATTTTAAGGCTGCAACTACCAATTATTTTGCTAATCGATTAACCTGTCGATTATTTTTTCCTAAATAATCAATTAGTACATGTATATAAAATACAAATGATATTTGCAATATTTATTTACAGCATTTTATTCAGCTCTACTACAGAGTGATTTATTAACTAGGCTTTATTAAATAACATCTCACTAATTACAATATTAGTGACATTAGTGACAAATCAGATCTCCCCACAGGTTTAATTAAAATAATTCTGAATGACACGGAAAAGAGGAAGATCATTCAGAGACCTCTGTATTATGATTTCCAGCATTCCTGGCAACAAATTACTGCTACATCACCAGAAATCAAGCTTGTAATCTCCTGATCTTCAGGTGTAAACTTAGTTGAAGTATTTGTTTTATTTCTTTTTAAATTGTTCAAATCTTTTTTTCACTGCTATATTGAGGTTTTACAGTAGTTCCTTTTCTCAGCCACTCTACCTGAAAAATCCAAATAGCCTTATGAAAGCCAGTGTACTTGTAAACTGTAAGCTTAGATAATGTGATTAAATTTTTTTTTTTAACATAATGTAGTGAGGCAATACATGGTAGGTGGCTTATTACATTATACACTGAGTAGATATAATTTGCATCTAAAAATGTAATAAAAGAATTGCATAATATATTAGCACAATTAATAGCCTAGTTAAAGTGTCAATTAAAAGAATATATGTATATATATGTATGTGTGTGTGTGTGTGTGTGTGTGTGTGTGTGTGTGTGTACATTAAATGGCCAAAGGTTTGTGGACATCTGACCATGGCACTCATATATGCTTTTTGTACGTTCCCCTCCAGATTTAATCCCCCTTCGATGTTATAATAACCTCCACTATTCTGGGAAGTCTTGACACAAGATTTTGTTTTTGCTCATTCAGCAACAGCAGCATTAATGAGGTCAGGCGAGGAGGTCTGGGCTGCAGTCAGTGTTCCAATTCAACCCAAAGGTGTTCAGTGGGGTTGAGGTTAGGGCTTTGTGCAGGACACTCGAGTTCTTCCACTCCAACCATGGCAAACCACATTTTCACGAACCTCTCTTTGTGCGCAGGAGCATTGTCATGCTGGAACAGGTTTTAACCTCTTAGTGAAAGTGAAATAGTAAAGCTCATTGAAAGAAAATTGTAAAGCTGTAGCTGACAGAGACATCCTACACAATTGTGTTTCCATCTTTGTCGCAACAGTTTGGCAAAGGTCCACCTATGGGTGTGATGATGTCCACAAGCTTTTGGCTAAATAGTGTACATACAGGTGGCAAATTAAATGTAATAACAACATAAAGCATCTTAATAAATTATTGGGCTACCATGACTCATGAGGGAAACGTCAATGCACTTTGGCAAAGATTCTACATTTATCTAGCACAGTACAAGCGGAATGAACACTATTCTTTTAAAACATATTCCCTCAACTGGTGTTTTGATGGTGGTGCAGAGGTCTGTCTGAGTAGTCGCTTAAAATCCTCCAAAAAGTGTTCAGTTGTGAACAGATCTGGAAACTTCCAAGGACTCAGCATTGTATAATTTACATAATTTTTATTTCATATTCATCAAACTATTCAGGGGACTTCATGCCCTGTGGATGGGGTTGAGTCACAAGGTATAATACAACTGTCATCAAAATGGAAATGTTTTGTCAAAGGATAAAGATAATGATGGGTGTAGAAGTCTAAACAGACCAGGTCTAATTGCAATACATTAACTAGGCTGTTATAAACTGATTGACCAGCTAATAAGTTCATTTCAGAAGTACCTTTTTAATGGTGTATTGAAAGAGGAATGGATATAAACAGTATACATTATGTCACACCTTGTGTACAGACTAGTTGCTGTAGGGGGTTGGTAGGTAAAAATTGCAGACTACAGGGCATTTTTGCTTACATTTACATTTACAGCATTTGGCAGAAGCCCTTATCCAGAGCGACTTACATAAGTGCTTTGAAGTCTCATCAGTAAATATATTCTGATACTGGTTCACTAGGACCTGGGCTAAGAATACCATCATGCTAAAAACTGTTCGCAAGTAATACGGAAAGGTGTTTCTTTTTTTAAAGTGAAGAATAAATAAAGTGCTAGTCCAAGTACTTCCAAAAGAGGTAGGTCTTTAGTCGTCGTTTGAAGACACCCAGTGACTCAGATGTTTGAACATCTATGGGGAAGTTCATTCCACCACCTAGGTGCCAAAACAGAGAAGAGTTTAGATGCATATCTTCCTTGCACCTTGAGAGATGGTGGAACCAGTCGAGCAGTGCTGGAGGATCGGATGGAGCGCGGTGCAATGCGGGATGTGATAAGTGCTTTGAGGTAGGAGGGTGCTGGTCCATTTTTGGCTTTGTAGGCAAGCATCAGTGTTTTGAACCTGATGCGGGCAGCTACAGGAAGCCAGTGGTGGGGGCGTAACAATGGCGTGGTGTGGGAAAACTTGGGAAGGTTGAAAGCTAGCTGGATCAGAAGGCGTTCAGAGGCAGACCTGCTAGGACTGCTAGTGTCTGCTTCAGAATGGTGATTGAAATAAATCAAAACTGGCCAGTTTAAATAGAATGATTGTTAAAAAGATTGCCTAAGTGAACTGAATGGTAATGAACAGAACTAAAATGTTGTACTGGATCTCAGGGAAGCAGTTAATTTTTCTGCAGTCCCTTATGTAATGGTAGCTATACTCCATACGCTGGGCTGTGCTGCACCATTTTAATTAATCTGGGGAATCTGGAGATCTAAAAGCTTTTTGTTTTCTGAGTGTATCAGTGACAGCAGGTATCTACATCTGATCAGGAAACTCTGCTCCACTGGCGCCAGCTGCTGGTTGCTGTATGACATTGTGTCTTTGCTGCTGCTTTGTTTGCAAATGGAGATGCCAAGGGAAATACTCAAATGAAACCTCAGCCTGGGATCTCTCTCCTGGATGACTTTGGGGTGACTTTAGTGTTCATCCTGTAGTTTCTGCTCAAAGTTATAACTTCCATGATGATGTTCCTCATCATGCCCACTATGTGCCCTACAGTAGTACTAAGACTTCCAGGGTTTCTTGTCTTTCATGAACCATAGCTAATCCAGGAAGAACTCAAAGAAAATGTTTCAGGTAAAAATGGCTGATTGGCAGTGGTATTTACTGCAAACATGGGGTCATACATGAGTTTGTGACTTTGAGTTTGTTGGAAGTTCACACCATGTGTGCACACAAGAAGGATTCTAGGATATTCTTACCTCTCGTGGAGGGCAGGAGGGGTGAAATAGAACCAGATATGCTCAGAGATGAAATTCGAGGAAATCAGACATGTAAGAAAAAAATAATAAAATAAACAAACAAATAAATAAACAAATCTGGCTGCACACACATAAGTCAGATTAATAAAGGAAAAGCTGCATTTGTTCAACCACGCATTAACCAAAAAGCTGTTAACTTTCTTGTTTCTAACAAGTTTCTGGTACATGATTGTCAGAATGGTTGATGCAATAATAAGCTATTGATGGTATTTTGCTTAGTATGAATTAAGGCATTATGCACTAAAGGAAGGGTTTACCTAAATGTTCACTTTATGGCTATAGTATTCAGAGTTAAAGTTTTATAGATTTATTCACTG
The DNA here is from genome assembly GCA_030068025.1 of Parauchenoglanis punctatus. Taxonomy (NCBI): domain Eukaryota; kingdom Metazoa; phylum Chordata; class Actinopteri; order Siluriformes; family Auchenoglanididae; genus Parauchenoglanis; species Parauchenoglanis punctatus. The sequence goes on along the minus strand of JAQQZU010000035.1, from coordinate 26,699,832 downwards.
TCATGAATGAACTCACTTGAAAAAATACAGTGATACTCTTTCCTGCTATGAAAGATATACTGTGTGTTTGATTGATTGGTTGGTATGTTGTTCTTTAATGCTGGTCTCAGGTCAGATCAGTGTGGGAAGCAACCCACACTGGATTAGGGGGTGATGCAGGTAGGAGAGGGTGCCGTTTACATGAGCTTGAAAAATGGCAATTAATTACTGTCTAATATATTTAGAGATACAGGACATCAAGAGACAGAAGACTACCTGAAACCAGAGGAGAGACATGATGCAGATTCATTTGCAGAAAGTCATATGTATTGTATGTGCTTTAATCCTTAATGCTACAGTTAGATGTACCTAAGTGCTGGTTCGAGTCAAGTCAAGTGGGACTTTATTGTCATACCAGCCATGAACAATTATACAGTGGCATGAGGCGTTGTTTCTCAGGACCACACTGCAAAATAAGACACATAAGGGGTTGCACACACACACAACTACAGGGGTAAAGTGCAGATTAATAAACATAGGGGATGGACACTGACCACACATGCACAAGACAAGATACAGAAGGGCAGAAACACAGTATATACATGACAGTATATACAGGTGTCACATCTACACCTGCTCCTGCACCCTTATCCACACCAGAAAGCGATTCCATGCACATTTTCGACAATGACACAGACATGCCTTCTGATTACGACACACAATCTGACACAGAAATGGACAGTTTCACACACGAACATTCTGACACCGAAATGGACTCTACACTTCCCAGACCACACAGCCTACAAACAATATGGCTGAACCACTTCCGTGTTCGTCTTCTCCTGACTTCTGATTGGGAGCAGGTGCTTCCAATCACCCACACTGCACGCTCCCTTTTTATACCTCTCATTTGTGTGAGCACTTTGCGAAGCATTTGTTCTGCTCCTTTGTGTGTACGCCTATTGCCAAGCCTTTATCCTGCGTTTGATTTTCCGGTATTTGACATTGTTCTGCTCTTTACATTCCCGAGTTTGTTTTTGCCTCTATTGTGCTGTTTGTAGATCGATTGACCATTGCCTGTTTTACAACACTGATCTTTGCCTGCTGACTTTGTATTATTGCCAATTGTTGTTATTAAAGTGTTTTATCTGTGCTTGCATCCCGTCTGTGTTGGATTTCATGACAACAGGACAGTGGAACTGTGGTATGTAAACTGTCTAAGCAAGGTGTGGTGTAATGATTACTATAAAATAGATTAATTGTAAAAAAGAAAAGCAGAAATGTAGCAGCAATGTAACAGTAGTGCAAACATGGGTAAAGTGTCAGTTACAGTGACTGGTTAAAATGACAGTTTAAAGTGACTGGTGCAGGGAGTTCAGGAAACTTACAGCTTGGAGGAAGAAGCTGTTACAAAGTCTGATTGAGCTCGTCTGTATGCTGTGGCATCTTCTGCCAAACAGAAGTCGGATAAATAATCCATTAAGTGGGTGGGAAGGGTCCTCCACAATGCTAGTGGCCTTGCGAATGCATTGCTTATGAAAAATGTCCTGGACGGAGGGGAGAGAGGTCCTGATTTTCATTTTGCTGTATTCGCTATCCTCTGCAGACGCCTGTGGTCTGAGAAGTGCTGATGCTGCTGTGCTTTCTTGGCCAAAGAGGTGGTGCTTTGGGTCCAGGTGAGAGCATCCGTCAGGTGAACACCGAGAAATATAGTGCTCTTGACAGCCTCCGTAGCTGAGTCCTCAATGTGCACTGAGGAGTGGGCAGCATAGGCCTTCCTGAAGTCAACAATCATTTCTTTCATCTTAACTATGTTTAAAAAAACAGATTGTTGCCTTTAAAAACAGATGTGGAACTGTTTGGCCAGAATGATCAGCACAATATATGGAGGGAAAAGTGTGAGGGTTTTAATCTAAAGAACACCATCCCAACTGTGAAGCATGAAGGTGGCAGCATCATGCTGTGGGGTGTGGTGCTAGTACAGATCAGAAAACAGATGTCACATTATAGGCTGATTTATGTAGAAATATTGATTCAAAACAAAGAAAGACATCAACCAGAAAATTAAAGCAGTAGCAATGGGTCTTTGATCAGGACAATGATCCAAAGCATATCTCCAAATTTGTAACAAAAAGGACAGTAAACTAAAAGTACTATAATAGCCATCACAAAGCCCTGACCAGAATCCCATAGAAAAATTGTGGACTGAACTGAAAGAGTGTGTCTGAGCTAGGAGGCCCACAAACCTGACTGAGTTACACTAGTTCTGTCAGGAGGAATGAGCAAAAACAAGTGTAAGTCGCTCTGGACAAGGGTGTCTGCCAAATGCCATAAATGAAATATAAATGTTAAAAACTACACAAAGTATATGTATATATTTGACCTATTGAAAAAAAAATTGATATAGTAAACAAAAGCTGAAATAGTGTTATCTATTATTTAGAATAAGAGTAGATAGCTTTAAAAAAAAAAAGAAAAAAAAAAGAAAAGATACCAGGAAATGTGTGGAGCTATGAGAAATTGAGTTTCAATATTTTTATCCCAGGTGTATATAAACCTTTGTCCATAGTGGAATGTGTTTCATTGTTTGTTTGATATATTATTCTTCAGTGTTGATCTCAAGTCAGTTTTGCCTCCACCTAGTAATTAAATGTTGTAGATGAAACTAGTTCGAGATCTGTGTAGAAGTGTGTGGAAGCATAAACAGGTGATGCAGGTAGGGGAGGTTACAGCTTACATGTGTTTTGAATACAACAATGGGGAAACCTCTAATATCCATAGAAACACAGGACATCAAGTGACAGAAGACTACCTGAAACCAGAGGAGAGACAAGATCATGGATATTTATTTGTGGAAAGTTGTGTGTGTTGTATGTGCTCTACTACTCAGTGCTACAGGTAGGTGAAAAGGAAATGCTGTTTCTGATGAGTTATGTTTAGAGTTAAATTTAGAATTGCATCTATCATATTTCAATATATTATATTTAAAGCAAAACACTACAGATGACTAGGGTAATTTCTTACAACAATAGATCAATTTCTAATGTGTTGCTGAGACTCTTACAAGCATGTTTTTTCTGTATTGGAATAAAAAAATTACATTTGTTTATAATAAAAATGAGAGTTCTTTTAATTAAATAAAAATCAAAGTCGCGTAGTGGTCAAAGCAGGCGCTCTAATGCTACACTCAAAGTTCATTTAAATGAACTTTAACCCCTTTGCCGCTGAATGATTTTACAGCATGACGTCATGGAATATGGTTGGCGTGACAGCAGCACAAAATATATTTAAAGATTTCAATACCATGTATATGGATTTAAAAATCCAATCAAAGTCAAAATGGAGAACAAACTGGAGAAACTTATACCGTGTGTTAGTTGCATGACACTACTTCGAAGTGGTACCATGACCTCGCTATAAAAAAAAGTAAATAATACAAATTAAAAAGATTGTATGCGCAAAGTTATTTAAAAAAAGAACCTTTTCTCTGTTTTTGTTTTTATTTTTTGTTTGTTTTGCTGAAATACATGTTTAGTAAAGTTGTTGAGATAGTAAGTAGGCTACTTGTCTTTGCCTTAGCCTATTTCTCCCACTCTGACATTTTAAAATAGCACTTCCATTTGGACGCTTGTCATGTGGAGGACTGACGCTAGTCGCTAGTCATCTGAATCAGCCCTCACTCAAATCTGATTTTTTTGCCTTAATGTGACACAGATCTGATCTTTTCAGGGCTGTGTGGACATGCAAATCAAATCTTTGTCTACGTTCACACTGCAAACCTCATTGCTCAATTCCGATTTTTTGCTCTGATCGGATTTGACTATCGTGATGGTTCACATTCATAATTACAATTGACCTGTATCCAACTTTAATGAGGACGTTTAACTTTAGAATCACATATGAAAGTGACTCAAATCTGATTTGAAAAGATCAGATTTGCGTGTACACACAGCCCTGAAAAGATCAGATCTGTGTCACATTACGGAAAAAAATCAGATTTGAGTCACTTCAACATGGCAGTGTGAATGTAGCCTTACATATCTGGTCTCAAATCAGATACATATCCAATTTGTGGCCGTGCTACATGAATAAGAATGCTCAGCTTGGAATTCATGTGGCTTTGTGCCTATACACATGCACTGAGTGATCAAGTTTTCATGGATATATCACATGAGGTGAGTTTGTGAGGCTTATGCCTTCTTCAATTTCAGATAATACAGTAATCACAAGTGTAGAAAAACAGTGAAATGAACATTTTTCTGTTTTGATATTTTTATTACTACAATTTATTACTAAGGATGCAATTTATCCAAGAATCTGTAAAAGTGACCAAAATTGTGATTTCCTCCTGTAGTGTTTTTGAAATATTATTGTTGAATTCAAGTACTAAAAACAGAGTGAAGGCACATCTTTACTTGTCTATGTTTTCCTTGGAGTATGTTTACTCACTGTGCGCATTCAGAACTGATGTGCTTTTTTCTCAGTATATTTGTTATTCTCTCTATATGTCCGCATAATCGCTATTATCCACTTGTACAATAACTTTTTAATATATAAACCTAAAAGCAAGTACTTGCTTATACAATTTGACTGGAAATGTAATTTTACTCTAATTAAAATCATGTTTCACTCAACTATTCCAAATGATAATGTATACAAATAGCTTTGAAAATATGTTTTAAATTCACACTATTTTTTCATCAGTGACATTGCACTATATTCTTTAGACAAACTGTTCTAGACAGTCATAAATCATGCTGGTTTATTTACTGTCATGAACTATGTCTATTGTTTTCTTTTAGCATACAAAATTCAAGTGATCAAGTTGTGTTCAAAATTGTAGTCAGACATTTTACTGTCTTGGCTGAAGCAACATCCTTATTAAGAGAGCTCAAACCTGTTCAATCAATAATCACTGTCACTAATACAGGGTTCTCTTGATTTGTTTATTATAATCAGCATGTTGGCTGCTCCTTAAGCTGTAGTTAGAAAGCAAAAGCTATGAATATGCAGTGGAAAACTCTCCGACATTGTTTGATCAAGCACTAAACATTGTGTTTGTCTCTTCCTTTTCCATTAGGCACATTGTCCCAGATGAATGGTAAGTTCTTAACTTAAAATGCATACACATACACACACAGAATGCTTGCATCGGGCACAATGGTGACAAAAGCATTTTATTTTTACATCAGAGAATAGATACTACAAAGTGGATTTACTGGTTTGTGAGCAAACAGGTTCACAATAAAGTAGTGTCCACAGGAACACAAACCTCAACTTGGTGTTAAGTTTGAAGTTCAACGAGTCTGTATTTGCAGTGGTTTGTCAGTGTTTTACATACACAGCAAAATCCATATAAATCATACTCATATATTCATATATAATTCTCATTGACCATTGTTAATTGAACACTCATGCCAGTATTATTGTTAAAGTCATGTCTGTGTTGAACATTTTAGTCTACTAATGTAAAGAAGAAACTATGAGTGTGATTCACATGTTTTTCATGTGATTCACAGGGCCATACACTATTGCTAATACCTATCAATACCTTGACAATGTAACTATTAGGGCTGATCAATACAATATATCCTGAAACCTAAGACATAAAAATTACATTATGTTACATTATACTGATGAAATATTACGGAAACATCAGCAAAATGGGCTAGAATGTATTATCTCATTGTAGCGCAACACTAAGGGGGCGTGTCACTTTGGGTAATAATGTGTCACAATTGTCACTGATTGGATGAATAAATGTATGCTGCTGAACTCTTTAAGTTAGCTCACAGCCCAAATATTTTGGCGGAGAGAGATGTCACGCACTTACTATATATGGCAGTTATGGTCAGGGTTAAGGGTTGGGTACCTTACATGCTTGGATGTGGGCTGGGTTGGATGTCAAACCTCGCCTTCTCTTAGGCTGCAGCAAGAGGCCTCTCCCACAACCTGTGTGTTTTTGTATGACTACTGAAGGTGCTGTCACACTCAGTTTTTAAAAAATCACGAATAATCCTCTTTAAAACGTTTGTTTTAAGGGCGGGGTTTAGTCTTGCAAGTCTATTGATATGAGCCGCCCCGACACATCACACCCCCCTCCCCCCCACCTTTTACCCCTCCCTCTCCAAGCATGTATTAGAAAGTGCGATCTGTCAGATACCTGTAGCGTACTTCCAAATACTGATATTTACACTCCCTTCCTTTTTCTGTGTAAATAATAAGTATGATCCAACATTTTTCAAAATTTGGGCTCTCAAAGTTGTTAGCCAGTACCAGCAAACACTGATTCCTCTTATTTCTGCTTCCTTGTCTTCCTTTCTTCTTCTTTGTTGTCCTTCTGGTGCTTCCTTCTGGGTTCACACTGCCGCTGATAAAAACGCACAAGGTGCTCTCTAGAGGTTGTTGTTCTGGGCTGCTGTAGTGGTGCAACATGGCGGCTCTGTAGAAGAGGACCCGCTCTCTATGTAGATATAAAGGACTCATTTTAAGCTTACAAAAATACAGTTAAATATAACACATTTAAACTAGAGGTAAAGTTGTTAGCCTAGCTAGGTAGCCAATGTCTGCCAGTTAGCCTGATGTTTTAAAGCGATAACCCATGTACATATTACTGAGCCATGGTCATGACATGAAAAGAAAAAAATATATATATATACACTACCGGTCAAAAGTTTGGGGTCACCTTCTAATTCAATTATTTCTTTATTTGTATTACTTTAAAAGAGAC
>JAQQZU010000035.1:26555773-26565936 GCA_030068025.1 Parauchenoglanis punctatus | reverse complement strand
TGTCTTGTCTTGTCTCGTGATGTCTGCACTGTCTCGTGGCAGTGTTTTTGTCTTTTTGTCTGTCTCGTTATGTCTGCGCTGTTTGCACACATGCACTTTATGTTGTCTTCTGTTGCACACGTGCACCTTTTGTACTTCTGTTATCTTATACTGTATGTAGCACTTGGTCCTTGAGAAACGTTGTCTCGTTTCACTGTACACTGTACCTCATGTATATGTTGAAATGACAATAAAAGCCACTTGACTTGATAATCAGTTTATTAATGACATGCAAGATGTTGTTTTTGCTCGCTCTTAACTAAATTTTTTTACCTACATGTTTATCCATACAGTATTGCAAATAAAATGATGATGATGATGATGATGATGATTAAGTTGCAAGCTGAGTGTGACTGCATTAGATTATTTCAATCATAAAAGCTTTTGCTTTTTTTTTCATGAAAATGAAGCAATAAACTAAAAATGTAAAGGCTTTAAAACATGTAGACGGCTGAAACTCATGTTTATAAATGCTAATCACACCTCTTCACCTCTTCATCACTGATACGAGCTTTAAGTCTGATGTGTGATAATATCTGATATTGAGGCGCTCATACTAAGGTGTGGCTGCAAGCTGGGTTGCCAGATTGGACACTTTCCCATTCTGTATCCTGAATTGTGGGAAAGTGGTACGCTGGGGTGAGGAACTCAGAAGAATTGGGATCAAATTTAAATTATTCACATCCAGATCAAATTATGTGTAAATTTAAATTAGGATTATTGCTAATGTACACGATGTATAAAGTGTGTATAAGCCTCAGTGTGTCTAAGATGATTTACATCATAAAACTGAATAAAACAAAAACGTAAAGTATAACTTTAAAAGCTTTTTTAAAAAACTCACGTCATCAGACATGCATGATTTACATGTGTGTGTCTATGTGTGTGTGTGTGTGTATGTGTGTGTGTGTGTGTGTGTGTGAAAATTAATTAGAAGATAAAGATATCGGACATTGAGGTGCGCTTACTGAAGAGTGGCTGCAAACAGACAGGGTTGCCAGATTGTATGTTTTTACACTCCATAGCTTCAATCATGGAAAGGTTCTGGATAAGATACAAAGCAACTCCACACACACACACACACAGACACACACACAGACACACACACACACACACACACAGAGAATGAAGGATGACATTAAACATGCTGATTATTGTACTCTGTGGATGTTTATGTGAATCACACTTCACCATAGATTTTTACCTCAGATGTGTGTGTGTGTGTGTGTGTGTGTGTGTGTGTGTGTAATCCAACACAGCCCCTCGGGATGCTGGTCTTCTCCTTCTGTCAGTAAGTTTAGGGTGTCTGGTGTCACTAGGTGCTTTAAAGATGTTAAGAGGGACAGATGTTCCTCAGATCAGGTGGAGCTTTTGTGTTTTTTGTGTTGCTAACTTGACAGACCTTCACTTCAGCCCCTGCTGCCCCTCCTCCCCCACTCCCCACCCCTCCCCCGCAACGGCCACACCAGCAGCTAGGGCGTGTGTGTGTGTGTGTGTGTGTGTGTGTGTGTGTGTTGTGTGCGAGCGGGGGAGGGTTACCTCTTTGAGTTGCAAAATGACAGCCATTCAAAAAGCATCACTCTGACATCAAGCCTTTTATTCGGAACAACAAGCCACTTAAAGAATACCACAGATAAAGGGTTCGGTGTGAGCTACTGGTTTGCTTTCCTTCAATAAATAGATCAACAGCAAAAAAAAGAAAAGAAGAGAAAAAAAAAGTGCACACACAAATAAACTATGTACAACCTATTTACACATCGATTTAGCAGGAATGTAAAGAGAAAACTCTTGTCCTGCTGCGGTGTAGAGAAAATGGATTTTTGGCTTTCTCACTTTCCCGTCACACAAATTTGCATGTCATTGATTTTGCAATTATCAGAGGTATCAATTATCAAATGTACTCACTGACATACAAGATGGTTCAGCTTGCTAAGGATTTTTTTGCGGATGAATATAACAAATAAAACAGCTTTTACAAATGTTTACGTACATTTAGGTTTAACAAATTGGAGTAGTTATCATATTTTAAAGTGTCTTTAGTCCCTAAAAAAGTTTAGTCCCTTTGGTCATGGAAGCGAGTGTCAACTTTGGAGGATGCTTTAAAGCCAGTCCAAACAGTCTGATGAGAAAAGTTACTCGGTGCTAACTGGAGAGGACACTCGAGGACTCGGACTCGGTGGATACTGAAGACACGTGTCCTCGTTTCTTGGTGAGGAACTTCTGGCTGGACCTGCTGTTGATGCTCAGGGCGCTGCGTGCTGATTTGCTGAAGCGCACCCCCAGGAAGGCGTAGAGGATGGGGTTGAGGCAGCAGTGGAAGTAGGCGAGAGCCTCGGTGATGAAGATCCACTTCTGCAGAAACTGTTCCATATAGCACCCGGCCGAAATCAGGTTGATCGTGACCAGCGTGTCCACCAGGATGCCGGCGCAGTAGGGCAGCCAGCACACGAAGAAGCACACCACCAGGATGATGGTGGTCTTCAGCGCCTTCCTCTTCAGCGCCTGACCCTTGGAGCCTTTTGAGAGCTTGGAGATGATGATGCAGTAGCAGATCAGGATGACCAAACCGGGCAGCACGAAGCCCACCAGGATGTGTTGGAAATGGAAAACCGCTTTCCACACCGTGCTGTATTCATGAGGATAGATCCGATCGCAGATGTCCTTAGCACCAGTGCTCTGGACTTTAGCGAACACCAGATCAGGAACGGTCAGGATCATAGCTGGAAGCCAGACTCCCAGGTAGATCACACGCTCAGCCAGGAGCTTCCTCATAGACTGGCTGTTTGTAGCACGCACTACGGCTAAATATCGATCCAGGCTGATGAAGGCGAGGATGAAGACGCTGCTATACAAGTTCACGGTGTAGATCATGTTCACGGCGACGCACATGAACTTCCCAAAGTACCATGAGCTCATGACATCCACAGCCCAGAAGGGAAGCGTGAGCACGAACAACAGATCAGCCACTGAAAGATGCAGCCTGTATTTATCTGTCATGTTTTTGGACTTCTTCTGAAATCCCATCACCAGTACCACCAGTCCATTACCCACAATTCCTAAAATGAAGATGATTCCATAGACAGCAGGGATGAAATTTTTTTGGAAGTTCTGGCTGATCCGGGGATCACAAACCTCTCCCAAACCTTCTGGATCCATACTCCCGGATCCTTCAGAACCGTTTCCATCAAACTCAAATACAATGCTGTAATGCTGTGGAAAAGTGTAGAAAACACACACAGATTAGTTACTCCAGCGCTCCAGTGCAGAGAAAACAGAAAATAATACATCTTTAATCATGATAAATGAATGAAAAAACATCTTTCCTAAAACTGTCTTGCCTTTCATACAGAAAACTTAAACTTAACTTTTTTTTTTAAAGAAAGTTGCTTTGAATATTTGAACACGTGAGCGAGAACTTATTCACACACACACACACACACACACACACATACACACACACACACACAGAAAAAAATCCTGATCATCAAAAGTACATAATAATATAATCCTGTTGTTTTTCTAGTACACATTTGAAAAAGAAAACAGCAATAAATACGTAATACATCTATTAAAAACTGTTCATACTCACTTCCATCGAATCCATGGTGTTCACACACTGCTCAGTCCGCCGTGCATAACCTCACACACACTCACACACACTCTCAGCTTCTCACACTGAACCTGTCAGGTAGGAGGTACGCGACAACAACTTATATATACTCCAGGCCACGCCCACAGCACGTTACATATTTACATATTAAACACGGTGGGCGGAGTCAGGGCTGAGCCGCGCGGCGCTTTGATGAACCCTACAGGAGGGAGAGAGAACAGAGAGGCTTTCCACTGACATCCAACATTACACTTAAAAACATTTTACCTAATTTAACTCTATTTAATATAGATTTTTAATAAATATAAAATATATGTTCACGTAAAGGTGTGTTTTAGATAATTATATGCATGCATGTAAAAACGTAAATATTTATGCATATCACGATGGATATCATGATCTATAAAACATACACATACAAATAAATAAATAAATAGAATGAATTAATAATGTAGAATATGGGATTTTTTACAGCTTTTAAGATTCTCTTTATTTGGGATATAACAAGTGACGTTTCGAAGCAAAATGTGTGAAACGATGATGATGATGATGATGATGATGATGATCCAGCACAAGTGCTTTCCCTCTCCAAGATGTGGCCACACATAGGGTTGCCAGGTAAGTCCCGTTTCATCACTGCAGGATTCAATTAAGCATTATAATTTAGAAATGTCTGATAAACAGCAGTAATGTTATTGTTCAGTGTGTGGATAATGATAATCACATTCATCTTTTGCAGGTTGTAAATCAACTCTAAGGAAAATATTCTTTGGGGTTCCCTCTGGGTTGCCAGGTTTAGGAACAGTCCACCCTTTTCTCTCCTCCTTGAATACTGTATGTAAAATGTTCTCAGACTGCTTTTTAAATATTAGAGTATAATTAGTAAAATGATACTGCATGGTGTTTAATAAGTATAAAAAGCTCGCGCAGTTTGTAAACTAACGTCTTATTGTGAAATATTAAATTAAAGATAGACAAAGAGCTGTTCAGGTTGAGCAGGGAATCCGTAAATATTATTCATTATTTTTTATTTTTATCTGTGACTTTAGAATTATTTCTATTTCATTTTATACGTCATGCACTGAGACTAAACTTCTTGTACTTTTCATATTGGGACAAAATTCAAGTCAGAGTGCTTTATTTCACAGGGTGTGTCTCTTAGAGATGTCAACGAGGTACAAAAACAAACACGCGCACACCAGGGTTGCCAGATGTTTTTTATTCCAATTTAATGTATTTTCATTGTGTAGGTTAAATTCAGATATTATTACGTAGGCCTGTACGCGTTTTATTTCAGGTTGCCAGGTTGTGGAGTAATTCTGTTCCATTGTGCAGGGTTTGTGTATGTTAATGTGGTTGGGATATTTCTACACACTTCAATATTTACTCAAACATGAGTTGTGGAAAACAATGTTGCTAGATTGAGTGTAATAAAGTTCATTTGGTCAATTTATATAAAGAACAATAACCGTGTGTGTGTGTGTGTGTGTGTGTGTGTGTGTGTGTGTGTGTTGGGGGGAAGAGAAGTGAAAGCCTCAATGCATTAACTCAGTTTTTCAATTACTCTTGGTTGCCAAATATCACGTTTTACCTCTTAATTTGTTATAATTTGTGGTGATTAAATTTTATTAAAAAATGTATATACAAACCCTGATACATTGGTCACATTGGTACCAGTCACATTGGTACGATATGCACTAAAAGGTAAAGGTCCTGACTCTTCATACAGGGAAATAAATTTGAAACAGGCAACAAACAGACTTTATTCTGTGTATGAATAAAGCACTCAGATGAATAATGACACCTCAGTATAAATTTTAGATTTTAAATCCTTGTGATTGAAGCTGTTTTATATTTATTGTATTTATTTGCATTGTTCTGTTTGCACTTCATGGTATTTTTTTTGGGGTGTTTTCAGTGTTGAATTTTGTGAGCGTTTAAAGTGAGCTAAATTGAAGCAGGAAGACTTTAGTGTGTGTGTGTGTGTGTGTGTGTGTGTATGTGTGTGTGTGTGTGTGTGTGTGTGTGTGTGATCTGTAAATGATGTGTTCACTAATAGTCCACAGCCTCGACATGCTGCATGACAATACAGGTATTAATGGACTATCCACTTAACAATAGTGGCTTTAACAAAAACATCCCCAGTGCCTTGTTTGCATATCTCTCTTTGTGATACGACAGACTGCTGTAGGTGTTAAAAACCTCCTGAGCCTCCTGTAGTACAGCTGTTATTACTGTCCTCTACTCCATATCCCGTTTCTCTCCTTACTGGTACACGGGTCTCTCTCTGACATCACAGGAACACAGCTCTGCGCAAAGTAAAGGCAAAGGTCTTTATAAACACAGCTAAAGGTTCCTTCATGACTACCTCTGTGCATGCAACTTTAAACAAAACACTGTCCAAGTCTACTTTACCTTCAAATATAATCATTATATACTTCAATTATTATTATTTACATGAATGTGTTTGATCCATTTAACTTTAGCCCAGTAACCCAAGAAATTTATTCTACAAATTATCCTTCAATGCCAAATAAATTTAATACAAGGCCATAAGACCAAGAACTTTAGTCCAGGAATTTTATTCCCAGAAACATTATTCCAGCAAATGTAGCACAAGAACTTCAGTCTCTGAATTTTCACCCAGGAGCGTAAGCACAAGCAATTTACATACTGAGCTTTAGTTCATGAACTTTGTTCTATGGAACATCGCACTGGCAAATGTGGCAAAAGTACAAACTTTAGCAGAAGAACTTTTGTCTAAGAATTTTGGACCCGGAACATTGTCAACAGCTTTACTAAGGAACTTTATTCTTTAATTCAGGAACTTTATTCTCTAGTTCAGGAACTTTATTCTCTAATTCAGGAACTTTATTCTCTAGCCCAGGAGCTTTACTCTAAAAATTTATCTCAAGAGCTTTATCCCAGATCTAATCAGCGAGGACTATAATGGGGCCCAGATGGCATTAGCTCAAGGCTTGTCAAGTTCTGCATGGATAAACTGTGTGGGGTGATGGAGCACATCTTCAGCCTGAGCCTGAGGCTGGGGAGGGTACCACAGCTCTGGAAAACCTCTTGCGTGGTACCAGTGCCAAAGACTCCACATCCCAAGGACCTCAACAGCTACAGGCCAGTGGCTCTGACATCCCACCTGATGAAGACCCTGGAACAGTTGGTCCTTGCTCAGCCTCGGCCCCTGGTGAGCCCAGTACTGAACCCACTTCAGTTTGCCTACCAGCCTGGCATTGGAGTGGATGATGTCATCATCCACCTCCTACATGTCCCCTCTCTCACCTGGAGACTGCTGGGAGCACTGTGAGAATCATGTTCTTTGATTTCTCCAGTGCTTTCAACACCATCCTACCCACTATCCTGAGGGAAAACTGGAGTACACAGGTGTGGACCATCACCTTACCACATGGACACTGGACTACCTCACCAACCGACCACAGTATGTGAGAACCCAAGGCTGTGTGTCGGACAGGGATGTCTGCAGTACTGGGGCTCCACAAATAACAGTTCTGGCACCGTTCCTTTTCACCATCTACACTGCAGACTTCTCTTACAACACCACAAACTGCTTCCTGCAGAAGTTCTCTGACGATTCTGCAATAGTCGGCCTCATTACTGATGGAGATGTCAGAGAGTACAAAAAACTGACCCGGGACTTTGTGGACTGGTGCCAGCAGAACTACCGCCAGATCAACACTGGAAAAACCAAGGAGCTGGTGGAAGACTTACGCAGGCACAAATACCCTCCACTACAACCACTGAACATCCTAGGCATGGACATTGAGGCTGTGGAGAGCTACAGGTACCTTTTTGTTCATCTGAATAATAAACTGGACTGGACTCATAATTCAAATGTACGCTACAAAACAGGGCAGAGCAGGCTGTATCTGCTGCAGAGGCTCATGTCTTTTGGAGTGAAGGGCCCAATCTTGAAGACCTTTTATGACTCTGTAGTGGCATCAGCCATCTTTTGCGGTGTGGTCTGCTGGGGCAGTGGCATCTCTGCTGGGGACAGGAAGAGACTGAACAGGCTGATCTGGAGGGCCAGCTCTGTTCTGGGATGCCCTCTGGACCCAGTGGAGGCAGTGAGTGACAGGAGAATGGTGGCTAACCTGTCGTCCCTGTTGGATAACACCACCCACCCGGTGCAGGAGACTCGGACAGCACTGAGCAGCTCCTTCAGTGGCAGGCTGCTGCACCCACGATGTGGGACAGAGAGATTCTGCAGGTCTTTCCTTCCAACCGCTGTCAGACTCCACAACAAAGACCTTGCCGATGACCATACACGCACAAACAAACATATGCACATATCCGATACACCATGCTATATCTCTTGTGTGCAATCTCACTTGGGTGTAATTTTTCTGATGCACCACTTTTATGTGCAATTTTATGAGCGATCTATATGCAATTTATGTGAAATTTCTGATGCAACAACTCTTACGTGCAACTTTTACTTGGGTGCAATTATTCTGATGCAACATGTGCAATTTACTGCTGTTTTTGTGTCAATGTTTGGCACTCCATTGTGTACCTGGGGTGCACATTTGTATTTATTTTATACTTTATTCTACTCTATTGTTTTTAATTTTTGCTGCTCTTTGTTTCTGTCCACTTTCTGCCGTGACAATGCAAATTTCCAACTTGTGGGACTAATAAAGGTTTATCTTACCTTATCTTATCTTAATGTAATCTCTATGTTTTACATTTGCATTTACATTTATGGATTTCGGCAGACTCCCATATCCAGAGCGACTTACAGAAGTCTCTATCAGTTACATTCTGTTTATTTTCATTTGCTGTCATTTTTTGTGACTGTTGTAGTCTATTTGTTGCCACTTTTCATGACCTCATGTTATTTCTGCAGCGCTACAGCATGTTAAATATAAAACTGTAATAATGTTGCTAACATTCTGTGTTACCTGTGCTGGAACAGAGAAGCTGTGGGTTGTTCAATCTGGCAACCCAGGGTGCTGTTTGTTTTCAGTGTTCCTCCACATTTCCATCATTACTGTTTAAACCGGGATGAAAATACGATACAGCAAGGGCTGTAAAGTAAACAGTGGAGTTGTGTTGGTGTGAAATGTTAAGATCTGCCTCCCCGGGGGAAAACACAAGAACACAGAAGGGTACTAAGTAGGGAACACTACATCAGTATTAATGATCTCCATCACGGTGACACGACAGACACGAGGCCGGGGGCGTCTGGGGCGCTTTGATATCTGAGCCGTCTGGTGTGGATGAGTTAGCCGAGTTAGCCGATCTGTCGTCCCGCTCCACTCCCATCGCTGATGTACACCAGAGGACACGAAGAGCCGAGACTCTCCTCCTCATCCACTTCATCTTCATCTTCTCTATTGTGTTTCTCTGAGCTGCAGCCTGAAGGCTGAAACAGATCCACTCTCACGCTCACTCAGAACCAGTGAGCTGAGAACCTGGGCCTCGACGCGTGATGACAGGGAGGAATCTGCCTTTATGTGTGTGTGTGTGTGTGTGTGTGTGTGTGTGTGTGTGTGTGTTATAGCCGAGGACACAGAGAGTCATCATCCTCCCACACATTCCTTTACATTTACACTCATAATGGGATAAAAACACCCAATCTGGCAACCAGAATCACCAACAGTTTGTTTAAAGGTGTAATATGATTAGAGACACAAAATGAAAGAAAGAAAAAAGAGAGCAAAAAGAAATAATGAGTGAAAGAAATGAGCGTACACCTGGATCCAATGGTGCCACCTCTAGTAGTTAAAGGGTTAAACTCAAACTGATAAATAAACTGTGTGTTAAACAATTCAGGCTGAATCAGTGAATCGCTGCTGAGTCAAGTTCACTGACTCACTGAAACAGAGTTATAATAATATAATCACTAGTGTACGGAAACTACATTTAAAATGATTTTGTGTTCAGTGTTTGTGTTATAAACCCTCTCAGTGTGTTACACACTAGCATGTACACTAACACACGTGACGAGGATGTGAACATGTGAAACGTGGCCAAGGCCATAAAGCGAATTAACTGTACATGCAAGGACAGAGGAGATGCTGGGGTTCGAGTGTAGAGACTCCGTGTGTGTGGGGGGGGGGATGGGGGGGTTATCTGGGGAGGAGGTTTGTTTGGATAATTACCTTTGCAGCATCTCCGGTTTTTAGTTTTTCTGTAATTAGCGTGTCAGACTCGGGAACAAACAGATGGGTCTTTATCAGTGTCAGGTATAGAAACACACACACACACACACACACACACACACCCCAACAGCTCTCTGTAGACTGCAGCTCTCCGTCTATGCTACATTATTGTGATGTACAGTAGTATGACTACACTGCCACTTTATTAGGAACACCTGTACACTCATGCAACCAGCCAATCATGAAGCAGCAGCAGTGCAGTGTACAGGAGAATGCAGAGGGGACGCGGAGTGCATGGTGCAGGGGGCAGTGGTAGCTCAGTGGTTAAGACGTTGGACTAGTGATCGGAAGGTCGTGAGTTCAAATCCCAGCACTGC
>JAQQZU010000035.1:26531529-26546839 GCA_030068025.1 Parauchenoglanis punctatus | reverse complement strand
TCTTTCATTGCCTGAAGGGTACCAACAATTTTGTCCACGTGTATATATATATATATATATATATATATATATATATATATTTAAAACTAAACAGCAAAATAAGCCAGGAAAAGAAACTAGCAAGCTAGTGTGTGAGTGCTAATTAGCAAAAATGAACCTAAACTAACAAGAGAAAACTTTAAACCATGTTATAGAGCAACAAAATTACAGATTGTTCAATATTTTAGAAGAGAACAAACGGCAGATGATAAAGTAATAGTCGATTTAAAGGTATTACTTAAAAAAAGATCTAAAACGAATCTTTATATGTGAGCTGGAGTGAATTGTGGGTAAACACACGCGTCTGTGACATGATAAAATGAGTAAGATTCCTGAGTAAGTGCTAATAATAAAGAAAGCTTGTGAGCTCCAGATGGATTTATCAGAGCTGAGGGACGAGATGAAACAGCGACAGTCGAGGTGATTTTACATCAAATTAGATTTTAGTGACAGCCACATGAGACGGAGCCATGCTGTTTTTATCTTCTGTTATGATTATTAACTGCAGCTCTGGTGTTTCTGCCCTCGGGTGGATTGTTGATGCATTATGCCTCTGACACAATTTGCTGTTTGGTCCACGTCTTCTTCCAGATTCGTTTTTATTTCCCAGAAACGAGTGAAATAAAGTGTGATAGCGTGGAGGCGAGACCCTCGGCACGCCGGACTAAACGATCGTTTGGTGTTGTTATTTACAAACAGGACGGAATGTGGCGGCTGAATGAAGCCATTCGTCTCTCTTAATGTGGCGTTGGCAGGGAGACGTGTCCGTACAAATCGAGGCTGATAGAATGTACGGCTTAGGTTCTACTTACATTTAATCACCTGGAACACGCTTTTATCTGAACTGACTGAGTCCGATCTGTTCATACCCGGACAGATTAAGCTCTCGATTACCCTTATCCACCAAACAGGACTTTCAAACCGTTACATCATCATACTTCACAATAAAAGGTTATTAACAAACAATGACCAAAGCGTGAGTGAAGGTGATCAGTGGCTGAGTGCAAACTAGAGAACAAAAAAGTAGTGAGCAAATGCTATTTATGCTAAGTAATGAACAGTACATTAGCAAGCAAAACCAGAAAGAGAAAGCTGACAAACAAATTCAACACCAGTAACATAAAAGCTAATTAGCAAACAAAAAGAAAACTACAGAGGTAAGGCAAATGAAAGCCAACCAGATAATAACAGGTGGTTAGCAAGCAAAAGCCAAGTTAGCAAGTTAGCACTAGTGAGTAAAGGCAGATTAGCTTGTGAGAAAACGGCAACAAAATACTAAATAAATATATACTCGTTAGCAAAAACAAAAAAACTAGTAAAAGCTGGTAAACGAAAGCAACTAGTGAGCAAAATAATTCAACCGGTGAGTGAAATTATCTTAAAAATTGAAAGTAAATGACAAAACACTAAGTAGCAAACAAATGCTTATTTAAATAAATGCTTTTTATTTATTAAAAGAAGACTACAGAGAGAAACTAGCGAACAAAAGCTAACTACGGCGTGAACTTAAACTAGCAAGTGAGTGAGCTGATTAGCATTTATATCCAAGTAAGTCTTGACCAAAAGATTCAAACACTGAGAGGTGAGTGAAGCTTGGCCACAAGTGAAAGTCACTGATTCAGAAACTGATCCACTGAATGAAGGATGAATCAATATTGGTTATGACTAAAAGACTGTGGTTCTCTTCACCTCATACATAGGTTAAGCCACCTGACTAGTCAATATTATCTGTTTATGTATTTTAATACATGTTCTGACCAAAATGTATTAAATTGGCATAATTTTCACATGCATGAGCTGCAGCGCTGACAGAATTCTACAATCATATCTATTTTGGGTTTGCCAACATATTTTACTAAGGAAGGAAGCATAGTTAGCGTCAGCATTATCACTATGTCTCCTATTCAGTGTGTTACAATTCCAAATTGTTCACGGTTGTAATATTGATTAGGTGTAATTTTTTTCCACACTAATCTCCGAGCCTCCCTCCTCGTTCCTCCTCCTTACATTTCCTTCTGTAATGGCGATGTTACGGTCGGCTTGTTATTGACTGCAGAACAAAAGGACGACGACACAGCAAGAATAATGCGAACGAATTGAAGATTAAAGTATTGCAAAGAGTTTTCACAGGCATGAGAGGATTGTCAAGGCAAAAGGAGTTAAACTCTTTAAAGAAAGTGTGGCCCAAAAAAACAAATATATCAATCTGGAAAAGTAGAAACCTGTTCAGAAAAAACAAAGCCCTCGACTGGAACTCAGCTCTAACAAACCTCGCTCAAGGCTTTTCTTTATAGCCGCACTTTTCTTTAAGACCTGCATTACTACTTCACACCAGCAGGGGGGGGCAAGGAGGTAACAGGAGTCGAAAATAATTTGAGTTGTTCAAGTTATATTATGGTGATACATTTCTAGAATTGATCTTTCAAGGAATAGTTTGGTGGGTAGACACTTGTATAGGCATACAGACAACTAACCAAGACATGTTTAATGACTACTGAAGTTGTGTTTAGTTTTGCACTGAAGAGCTGGACGTCTATCTCACTTAACATACGTATCCATCTCACCCAGAAATACATGTTTAACTCAAACTGGAACTTGTTTTTCCAACTTTCTGGTTGATTATCCAGATGCACAATGATTCAAATCGTTTAAGTTTATTCATTTACAAAATGATTCATTCCATTTCTTTAATTCATGTGGTTTTATAGGTTCAACTCATTTATTTGTTTATTGAAAGGGGCATTCAGACATGTTCACTGATTCATTCAGCTTAATTAAAGTTCATTCATTTAAATGATTCATTTAGATTCATTTAACATTTCTTTCACTTGCACAGACCCCAATTCATTTAAGTTTGTTCATTAAATGATTCATTCAGATTTGTTCACTGACGAGGATAAAGCAGTTGCTGAAAGCAAGTAAGTGAGATTTGTTCAGAGATTCATTATGTTCGACAGATGAGCCATTTAAACTCCTTTATTTAAATGGTTCATTAGATTTGCTCACTGTTCAGTCGCATTGACACAAGTTTTAAGTTTGTTTACTAAATTATGATTCATTCCGATTCATTCAGTTGCACAAACACAAGTCATTTAAGTTCATTCATTTAATGGTTAATTCAGATTCTGATTTGTTTTGTTGCACTGACTCGAGTCATATCAGTTCATCAATGATTCATTAAGTTCAAACTAGAACTTGATTGTCCAGCTTCTTGGTTGATTATCCGGTTACACAAACTGAGATCATTTAAGTTTGGTCATTTAAATGATTCATTCAGATTTGTTCACTGACCAGGATAAAGCAGTTGCTGAAAGTGAGTGAGATTTGTTCTCAGACTCAAGTCATTTCAGTAAATTCATTTAAATGATTTGTTTAGATTTGTCCACTGATTTATGAAGTTCCACAGATTCGGTGTTTTTTTTAACAGTTCATTTAGATTTGTTCACAGCTTCATGCACTTAGACAGGCTCAAGTTCAAAGTGGAAGTTGATTATTCAGCTTTCTGGTTCAAATCATTTAGTTGCACAGAATCAAGTCATTTATGTAAGATCATTTAAATGACTCGTTGCCTGATTTGTTCAGTGGCACTCACTCGAATTATAAACTCCTTTATTTAAATGAGTCATTCAGTTGTTCAGTTGGTCAGACTCTAATTCATTTTCTTCATTGAAATGATTCGCTCAAATTTGTTCCCCCTCATTTGTTCAGTTGCACAGACTCAAGACCTGATTTATTCAGAGTTGTTCATGGATTTGTAAAGTACCACAGACTTGAGTTATTTAAGTTCATTTGTTTAAATAATTCATTCAGATTTGTTCACTGACTCGCTCAGTTGCACAGACTCGAGTCATTTAAGTTCCTGAATTTCAATTATTCAGTTAGATCCATTTACTCATATGTTTAGTACACAGACTTGAGTCATTTAAATGAGTGTAATGTAAAATTTAAAGATCAGGCTCATTTACTAATTTGTTCAGTTGCATGGACACGAGTCATTTAAGCTCACTCATTTAAATGATTCCTACAGATGTATTCACCCATTTGCTCAGCTGCACAGGATTGAATCGTTTATGTTTTGTAATTTAAACGACTCATTCAAATTTGTATACTGATTCATTCAGTCGCATGGTTCGCAGACATGTTGGGTCAGACATCAGCCAGTCTATATCGTAAATAATGACTCATTTCCACTGAATATAAGAGAAGTGAATCTCTGTAATGGCTGAAATGATTCACTGACTCATGAGGCACAAAACAGGTTTAAAATGTATTCAAAATACAACAACGAAAGACACACATAAAACATATATGTATGTAACATATGTGTGTGATAATCGTATATAAGGGCTATTTGCTGATGCTGAAGTCAGTCTTGGGTTGAATGAGTACATCAACAGCTCCTGAACAAAAGGAACAGCTTCTTTTGAAAGTGATTCAAAAGGCAAATCATTTGAAACAAAGCTAAAAATTGTTGGCCTCCAGTGTGTCACATACAGTACATATGATTAAGTGCTTTTAGTGTAAGGAACATGGTGCAGCATTGCATCTTTGGTATTTGTATTCTTTTTTGCAGAACTGTTCCATTAAATAGTTGAGCTAAAGCTAGTAAAGTACACAATGTTTACTCAAAGCTCTCAAAACCACCTCAATTGCCATATTATTTACGCCAGGCCACAGCCTTTAAAAATAGTGCTCGCTTCCTTTTCCATCCAACTCTGGCTCACACTTAAGTTTCTATTTGCAGCAGACCGTAAAGCTCTTAAACGGAAAATAAAATAATGAAGATGAAGGAGACTGGAAGCTGCTTGCCACCATTAATCTGAATGAAATGGAAATCCTGCTGGCAGAGCAAGCACTCTAATAAACAAACCTGCCTGCTTCCCACCAGCTTAATACCTTCTCCTCTAGCGTTAAGCCCAGTCGGAGAGGTGTGGTGTAATTTTATAATTTAATACAGGGACAAGAATCCATAACACAGACTCAGAGGAGAATAGTGTGCAACGTGTCCGTTAAACAGTTTCGCTTCCCTTCTGAGCCCCAGGACATTTTTTTTTTGTTTCTAGCCATCAGTCATGTTAGCACCCATCAATCATTTCCCACACACTCTGATTAGCAGGCACAGAGTCAATTACTTTTCATTTGTCCAACTAAAATGGCACCCATGTCCAATTTTACTTTGCCCTTCAGATAGACTTGGCACTTCAGAGAACACAGTGGCTTTACAGTACTCTGAAGTGACTACAATGCATCACAGGCAGGAGCATACGACGTTAAAGAGCTCCCGCGTTTAACCCTGCGTTTCTCCCGCGGCGGCTGTGGATGGAGATGACTCTAATCGTGTGCAGGATTGAAGAGAGACGCACACGTCTCTGCTACCCGGGCCTAAATTGATGCCGTCTCAGTCTTCATTTCCAGCGGGACGGAGCGCCGCGACCCCAGTGGCAGCCAATTTTCTCCTCGGCAGATGGATGTGGAGGTTTATATTGAGCCGCCGAGCTTCTCTCAGCCCGTCTGCCGAGCACCGCTGAGGCCTGGCACCTCTGTTTTTTTTGTACTCCCATCATTATTTACTCGATTGCTGAAATGTTCAGTCGATCCAGATGGCAGGTGACCACTATACGGCACCAGACTCGACCTCAGCATGATGACACAGTTTAATATAAATCGGGGTTTTGGGGTAAAATCCGCTTTGTGAATGATTGATACTAGAACAGGACAATAATATAATAAAATACTGAATGGTGTGATGAAGCGTGGTTACTAAAGTGCTTTAGTCCCCTTATACCACAACAATTTGCCAACTACTACAATTTTTTTAATGAAGAGTGACACATTGTACTTTTTATTGGTTTGTCAGTTAGTTGACTAGTCAGTCTCTGTTATAGACCCTCACAGTCTCTCTTTTTTTTCTCTCTTGAAGTTAATAAGACAAAAAAAACACATGCGCTAAGTGTAAACTCCTCTGTCCTGAAGATGTCTGAAATCCTTCCAGTTCCAGCTTTACCTCTGACTGTTACACAGCGCTGACACTGGAGACTCCTTCTGTACACAGAACATCAGAGCTGTTGCTATAGAAACGATAAGGTATAAGAACAAGTGGGTTAATATAAAGCTGTGATGTGCAGCTGTCAGAGCTGCCATTAATCAACACCTTCTGACCAATCAGCATCCAGGATCTAACAGCGCTCCTGTTGTAATGGACATTATAGTTGATATGGGGCTTTAAACGCAGATTCTGAACTAAAATTGTAACTGGTGTCAGAATTAGAAACATAATCATAAATATAAATCTGAACCAAAATCAATATTGGTATCAGATTCCAGAGTTGTAAGTAATTTGAAACAAAATTAATATGTGAATTTTGACACCAAGAACCTGAATACCCGAGTCTGAACCCAGGAATGATTCTGTGCTCGTTTGGGGGGTGGGGCTTAAAGCGACAGGTTTGCTTTGATGTAGGAGAATTGTTTCAGAACCACGGTTCGATTACGCTCTTCCGTTTGTGCACACAGCGTCATTGTAATACGTTTACAGTAAATAAGCTTAAAAATGATTTTTTTTTTAACGGAAGCACTTCAAAGTTGAACCTTTTCACACAAAAATTAATAATATTGTAAACATGATAAAAATAGTAAAGTAGAAATATTAGTTTAACAAAATTAATGTAGAATGGCCCGAAAGCAGTTTTCACACTTGAGCGAGCGTGTCGAACTCTCACCCAGAAAAAAGCTCGAGTGTGAAAATAACAAGGGAGAAAATCTCTCGTGGGTTCTTAAAAATAAAAACCTCACCCCACTGATGATCGATGCATGACTTGAAATCCACAACAGCAAATCCAACACATAAGTAGGATGTTCATTTTGTTAGAATGAAAAAACAATCTGGCGAGAGTGTGATGTGAATAATGAGGTTCCTGTTTAGAGAGCGCGGGTGGAAGCAACAAATTCCAGAGAGGAAAACATCTCCTGCTGAGTTCTGGCATGTAAAGAAGTTATTTTTATTCCAACAATAGGGAAATGTGAGAGGATATGAAGCTGCGTGTTTGTGAAAAACGTTCATATCTTTGAATCCTGCAACCTTTTGCTCTCTCAGTCGGTGAGTTAAAGCCAGAGTCATTTCCGTATCCATCGTCTCAGATGAAACACAAAGCGCCGGAGACGCTCTCACACAGACGCTCCACGAGTGAGCTAATGAAGTCAGCCATGATAACAATAAAGAACTTAATGAAGCCGTGTGTCAGAAGCAGAGCCCCATCAGAGAGTGAGGGCGAGCAGGAAGTGTGTTTTCTGCAGTTATTTCAGTCTCGTTAGTCAGATATTCTGCACAGGACACTGGATCGCTAATGTCAGCGGAAATGTAATTGAGTTTTTTTCTTGCTCAATAAAACGAGAGTGTTGTACTGAGAAGCCACAAAAGCAGAAGAAAATAGACAGTTCCAGAAAGCTGAAAGCTGAAATTTGCATATAAAAAGCAGATCCGCGCTTCATGTCCTACAATAAAACAGAATATAATTGCCAGTTCTTTTCTAATTACAAAAATATAATTGAATCAAAACAAGTTGCCTAACATCTTTACAATTTTAATTGCCTTAATTATTAAATCATTTCATTTTGTTATCAACCCCCAACTCTCTCAATTAGTTTGTCTATGTTCAAGCCAACAGCTTGGTGAAAGGTAAGATGACCAAGAAATGCCGCAACTCTTGTGGTTTTCAGGGAAGTCGTCTTCATACGCAAAAATGATGGAATCTTTGCGCAGTACTTTGCGTAGATTTCCAGAATTTGACTGAGAAAATTAAAACTAGCTAGGACAAAAGTAATGGCACCCCATAAAAGCAGGAGTTAGTGTGTGTCTGTGACATCCTACGTGCTGCCATGGCCGAGCCGCAGTACCGGGAGATTTAGCACTTACGAGACTCTTTTTCATCCTTTAATCGCCATTTTTCATTCTCAGCTCTTTGTTGCTCGTGGAGTTTTGTGGGCGTGGCTAAATGTAACTGCACTCGGTACTTTTCGTCTGATTGGCGTTGGCTTTTCTGTAATTTGCAGATTTTTATTCAGTTTAGCCAAAAACATTTTCATACAACTTTATTAAATGATTCATAAATCATTGTGTGTGACTCAGTGTGTGCAATTTTTATTTTATTACAAATTCAGATGGTGATGGTACTCCCACTGAAACTGTAGTTCAAAAATGATGCTGGGCACAAAGGATTGTGGGTAACTGACAGTTTGGAAGGATTCTCCAGCTGTGTCCTTGGGACTGTTATAAACATGTGCTGCATTCCTCAATGCTGTTTTCAAACACGGCTTTCTTCCAATTATGACATCCCACAGGCGAAGTAAATACACTTTTGGGGGCATCACGAAAGACAAGCAAGCAAAACAGTAACAAGAGACTTTATTATTATACTATTCAAGCCAAAGGTGTGTTTTGTACCATTCTGGGCAGAAGCTCCTCCTGGCACATCCTTGACATGTCATGTGGCTGTGTGGGGCTGTCACTTCTGAACTTCAACGGTGTCTTGACAAACCTATTTGTTCAAATAAATCTGAAAAGCACTGCAAAAGTTAATTCATTCCATTTGTCATGCAACACAATGCTAATATTCGTCACACATTATTTCAAACATTACTGTAATGCATTCTTGCATGTCAGTATAGCGCATTTCCTGTTCCAGCAATTACTCAAATTCAGACAGACATCTACCACAGGGACCACTGGGGATAATCTCAGGGAACTGTCTGTTCTCCCCTCCGCTGTCTGAGCCTGTCGTCTCCTCGCCTCTGCACTGTGTCTGCTTCTCCTTCCTCAACTTCTTACCCTTGTTCAACAACTTCTCCTTCATCATGCTGTGCACTTTCACGTTCTCCTGCTACATCATCTGTGATGTGTCTTCCTTGGGCCCTCCTCTTTGGGTGGAAGAGACTAGCGATGTCACCCTTTCTCTTCATTTAGCATACCCCTCAATAGCTTCTAGTTTATGCAGATGCAGATTTAATATTACTGTCAACACTGAATTTAAAATGTCTCGGCTTTTGCTGTTACACAGATAAAAGTTTTAGCTTTATGTCTTACATGATGACTGCATTGTTTTGTTTTTGGTGATAACCGCATTGTCCTGGCCTGTACTGTAGCGCAAAGCGTTAAATGATACACATCATCTGACAGGTTCCCTGCACCTTGCGTAGAATAATTTAAATCTCGTTTTGCATGATGTATTGGGCTAATAGCACTTACCTTTAAGCAATTTCCACAGGGTAACAATCGACAGTCTGTGCTGAAATCTGAAATGGCCGTGGTGCTATAGCTATCTACAGTGTAGATTCAAAATGCAGTCTCCCACCAATCAGAGATCAGAGCATCGCATGCCTCCGACAAAAAGAACACCAGTCTGGTTGGAACGCTATGGGCTGAACCATTTTTAAAGAGGAGGGGTCACGTTATGTCACGTCTTCAGTGTTAGAATTCATATTCAGTGTTAACTGTAGCTAGACTTGCTCAAAGCCTTGACGTTAGTATATTTGAATAAACATAAAGAAATATAAATAAATATTTTCATATGCAAAAGTAGGGTGACACTCAGGTGGCAAGAGATTATTTTAGGCGTGCCACCACAGTAGATCCGTGCTTGTGCACAAAGTAGATAATGAAAAACCAGCTTAACCTCAAATCATGAGCTAGACAGTTTAAACCTGTACACAACTGAGTGTGACCCCAAACACACATCAGAGCTGCTTGTGGAACGGATAACGCAGTCCTGGCAGTCCAACCATGTCGAAATGATGAACAAACAAACAACTAAACTTAAAAAACATAACCTTAATTACTTGTCTGGTAAAATGAAAGGTTGAAAAATCCCTTTAATTTCTGCGAAGCTTCACTGGCCTAGTCTTTCAGTTATACAGCTTAACAGTTAAATATAGTTCTTTATAAAAAAAAGTATATATGATACATTTATAATAATAATAATAATAATATATTAGAAATGCATTATAAACAGAAGTAATTAAAAAATCAAGTTAAACTGGGTTTATTATTTCATGATTACATTATTGTCATAACAAACAAACAAACATACAAATAAATAAATAAATAAATAAATAAGAATGAACAAATACTTACTGGAAGAAAGAATTTATGAACATATTATTATTATTATTATTATTATTATTATGAAAATGTAATGTTTAGTGTTGTTTTGGAGCTTGGGGGTATTTTAGTGAATGTTAGTGATATTTCTTCTCTCTGTGTCGAGGTTCTGGGGGTACTCGGCACTCGGTAAATAAGAAGCATCAGTGAATAACAAGCTTGTGTATTAACGTCATGCGCTAGATGATTCTCAGAGAGGTTCACGTCAGGAGAATACAGTCAGCTTTGCAATGTGTGTTTCTGCTTATTTTTAATCTTCATATATAAAAAAACAAAAAAATCAATTTTCACTCCGAGCCCCTTTGCACCTCTACAGGCTATGATTCATGTTATTAGCACACACATCTATGCTAATAGTGCACCATATTTCACAACAGCAGCCGTTTGCGTGACTGAAAGAGATTGATCAACGGTGTTTACGGATTCAGCGTGTAGCATGGGTGAAATGATCCCCCATAAATCACGCAGCACCTCCATTTCTTGCAAACGAGTACGCTGGGCTTTAGAGCTGCTGGCGAATCTGTCATGTGGCAGTCAGGAATGCGCTCCACGTCACATAATTAATCTGGACAGCTTCCAGCAATCTGCGACAGTCCCTCACTGATCCATGGCTTCATCGCCCGTGAGACCTGATGTGAGAGAGACGTGGCCAGATTGCCTCTCAGCACTCTGTGTTAGGACTCAGAGAGGAGCTCGAGCGCTGGCTGATCACTTTTTATCCAAATCTGACAAAACTCATTCATCAAAGTTATTCATTCATTTGGAAATGTATGCTAACGATGAGCTGACTAGTGATGGAGAGCTAGTTGAAGGTGTCTAATCGCTGACACTCGAGCTTGAGCTTGGCAGTGTTGGAGGAGGAGGAGGAGGAGTGTAGAAATAAATCGTCAGACTTCCTTTTGATTACATTATTAATGCTCATTTTCTCCCATTTCTCCATACACATCTCAATTCTTTGAGTAAGACACACGGAGATATTAATCTCACTAGCAAGCACGAGTTTCATCATTTGGAGCATTTCCTTTCACCAAGAAACAAACAGCTTTGTGTACAGAACAGATTTTGTCCACCATCTTTGTTTAAGTTGAACAGATGAACAGCTTGGCATATTCGGGCTGCTTACACTCTTTCTAGCGGCGTCTTTGGGCCACTGTTTAAAATTTATAAATCCAAAATCTAAAAATACAAGATGTTGAGAATTAGTCACATTGTTTTAAATATAAAATCATCTGATATTAGGCAAAAAAGTCAGATTATTTTGAGAATAAACTCATAGTATTTAGAGAAACATGGAACAAATGAGAGACGTTGAGGATTTGGTCAAGTTACTGTTTCTTTTGTTGAGGAAGAAATTGCATGTAGTGATCACCTTCAGGGCTATAAAATATTGCACGTCTTCCATGTCTGTGAGGTTCTTCCTCCTAAATACTCACACAGTTGTTTCTAATGCCTTTTTGAATGCTAATACTAATAAAAATCAGGTGCTGTTGCACCACAAGATTAAGTAGTTCTACATTTATGGATTATTTCTTTATTTCTATTACTCTGATATACACCATTCTCTTACAGTGTTATGGCAGTATTCTCAAAATATTACACCTTTCTTCCCAAAATCTTGTATTTCTATTTTACAGTAGCTCTATAACATCCTCATAGGTTTTTCTGATGATATGAAAAAAGTGGCTCAGGCGACATTCACACTAATTTCACACTTCTAATTTCGACTACGTAACAAGCTTAACTTTCTCTCTAGATTGGATTTATTATTCTCAGTAATACAGATGAAATATTGAAAGATCGACAAAGTAATATTTTCCATTCAGCAAGTCATAAATCTCTCAGAATGATTCCCTCACAAACCAGACGCATTGTTTCGCTTCCTCCATGTTTGTTTTTCCCGCTTGCTGCTGAACATGTGGCCTGATTGATCAGGAAGTAAAACAGGACTTCCTGTCAGGCAACTCTGGAAGGTCCAAGTACTGATGGCAGCATGTTTAATATCTTACAAAAATATAATACTTTAATCAATTTAGTCCCTGATTTAAAGAGAGTAGACATTTGTACATTTGTGCTGTTTAAAATATGACATGAACCCAAAATAAGACTGTTTTCTGTTAATAAATTTTTAATTTAAATACAACCTTTTTATAATAATACATTTTCAAAGTTCTCATCAAATAGCAGACATGAGTTTCACTACATTTCTGCAAATTTATCCCCTAAATTATTACTGTCATGAATTCCCCTTCTCTTAGATAGATAGATAGATAGATGTAACATTATTACCATTGCACAGTGCAGTGCAGGCAGCAACACACAATTTATCATAATAATAGTCTAAATGATAGGGATAGTCAATAGATAGATGAATAAATATTGCAGTTTTAAGTACAATGCGAGGAGGTGACTGTCACATCCACAATGGACAATTCTCCTCCAGGCCACTAGAGGGCAATCTCATTTATATTTTAAATTTCTTCAAAATTCTAAATTGTTCAAATTCTTCAATTTGTTCTTTTGTTGTCTGCCTCACTTCCTGTGTTTGTGCACAGCTGTTTTGTGTTCCCCTGAATTAGTTCCTATATAAGTTCTATCATTTCCTCCTTTTGTTGATAAGCATCGCTGATGATTTTAGTTTGTATTTATGTGCACTTTTCCGAGCCTTGCCTTGTCTTGGTCTGGATTTTGTTATTGTTGTTTCCTAGTTTTGGTTCTTTCCTTGTCTTTATTTGTATCTGTTAGAGAAATACTAACCGGAGAGCTTCATTATAAGCACAGAGATATGGAGGTGAGAACTGCTGGACATAAGCACAGAGCTGCTGGAGTTTACTGCAAAAGAAAAGTAGATCAGGATTTATAATATAAAGTGTTATTTCCCCCAATTATTATAGCCCCCCCCCACCCCTCCCTCTCCCAGTGTGTATTAGAGCGTGCGGTGGCCGTCAGGAGCCCGTAGCGTACTTCCAATGTTTACATTCACATTCTCTTGCTTTTTCTGCGCTAAATAATAAGTATGATCATCCATTTTAAAAAAGAATTGGTTCTCAAACGTGTTCTCCAGCTCCAGCAAGCACTGATTCCTCTTCTTTCTTCTTCTTTCTTCTTTGTTGTCCTTCCGGTTCTTCCTTCCAGATTCACTTGTAAAAACATAAAACTTCTATGAGTATATTAAGAATACATACTCCATTTCTGCTAATAGATCCTCCCAAAATCCTGCATAGTGGAGCTTTAAATTTATAGACAGATCTTTTTCAGTGGAAATGTCATAAAGGTGTTTTATAGCAATGCTATTACTATGGTAAGATAATTATTTGGCAGTAGATTGTGCCTTCAATAATTAAATAACGCATTCATCATCAATGCTGTCTGACATCCACCTGAAACTCACAAGCACGTCACACTTACCAAATTATACAGATCAGGAAATCAATCATGATTTTATTTTGTATATTTTCTCATAACATTGGTTAAATTGCTTTGTGTTGCGCCGCAAAAGCACAGTACACAGCCTGCATTCAGACCGCGGGCGAGCCAGCTGTGGCAGGAGCCAGAGTGCACGTGTAAATAATGCGTGCATATATAAGTTACAGTAACTCCCGTTCAGATGGGAAAAAGGCTGCTAACTGTGGGTTTTTGTTAAGCGCTGTAAGCTGTGTTCACCTGCTGTAGAATGACAGTCATTACATTGTGGACAGTGTGAATGTTACACAGCTGTGCACTGTAGGCTGTTTCGCTATTATTTCATCCAAGTTCATATGGGCTGAATAACACGGGGCTGTGGGAGTAAACGTGTGGATTAGGACATTGTCCAGGTTAAAATGGACGTGTGGACGAAGATGGAGGTGAAAAATCTTCCTAAGCTGAAAAAAAATCTTGTTTAAACTTTTCAATGTTCTTCATATTTAGCTAGCTATCTAAGCCACCGTCACTTTGCTTAGCTTGGACAGAGGTGTGGTGTATCTGTAATGCTATTGGCTGGTGTGTAAATTGAGCTACCACTTATATTAACTGTGCTTTATAACTACAGTTGCAGAGAGTGCATGACTGCAGCCCACCTCCTGTCCAAATATTAGTAATATGTGTATTTATTAATAAATATAACCCTTAGCTGCTTGTTTTATCATCTCTGGATCTTCCTATAAATGCAATGCAGTTCTACAGGAGTTAAGATCGACCGCACACTGTGTTTAACTTGTTTAACCTCAGACTTCAGATCAACTCGTTCATTTCCTCTGACACTCGGCCCTCATTTAATTTCCGCTCTCACTCATGTGAACATTCATCGCTTTGATTAATAGATTGAGCGTGTTTGAGACACCCCCCCGTCCTTGATTCCTGTCAGGTAAGGAGGCGAGTATAGATGTAAATGCAGGAGACTTTATTAAAAGTAAACAGGCAAACAAAGCCCAAATCTCTCAGGCAAAAAGCAAAGCCCAAAAACAGGCAATGGTCTAAATCATTCAGCAAACAGTTCTATCAAAGGCAGAGGCTAAAGCCAAGGTCCAAAGTCCAAAACACAGATCAAACTCCAGAAAGCATGAGAACAGGGAATAACAGGCTTTCTGCTCAAGTGAAAAAACAGTACAACATTTGGCAAAGAAGGAAATACAAAACAGGCGTCATTAATAATCAGGGGACTGTGACTGCGGAAGTGCAGAGGAATGCTGGGAATTCCTCCCTCCACAGTAGTGGTTAATGGCTCATATGAGAGTAGACACTCAGGGCTTTAGAAATGTTCAGTTTTTCAGAAG
This sequence comes from Parauchenoglanis punctatus, assembly GCA_030068025.1. Classification (NCBI taxonomy): domain Eukaryota; kingdom Metazoa; phylum Chordata; class Actinopteri; order Siluriformes; family Auchenoglanididae; genus Parauchenoglanis; species Parauchenoglanis punctatus. Next base: position 26,531,896 of record JAQQZU010000035.1, on the reverse strand, counting down.
TATTTTTGTTTAACTCGCCTACTAGGTTTACATGTCTTTAATTTTATTGTAGTAGTTGTATACAGTATTTTACTATTGAAAAAGCTTTAGTTGTGCTGTCTATTTTATCTCTGTACTCATGTTATTGTAGAGAGGTGTGAATTGTTTCCCAGCCGGGGCTCCCGTTTCTCATCGCCCTGCTCACCAGCAGCTAAACACATAGTCACGATACTCCACACACGGAAACCCAACAGTGTCCTGACTGATCTTACAACAGACTTACTGTGATAAAATCATTTGTTTGTTTAGGTTAGTGATGTGTCGTTCGCGAACGAGCCGGCTCTAAGAGCCGATTCTTTGTAACGAACGAGAAGAGCCGGCTCCCGTC
>JAQQZU010000035.1:26438427-26448606 GCA_030068025.1 Parauchenoglanis punctatus | reverse complement strand
TCTCACACTCTCTAACACACCACAAACACTCCTACACACTCTCTGATGCTCACTAACACACCAGAAACACACTTACACACTCTTTGACGCTTCCTAATACACCACAAACACTCCTACACACTCTTTGACGCTCCCTAACACACTACAAACACTCCTACACACTCTCTCACACTCCCTAACACACCACAAACACTCATACACACTCTCTGACAGTGCCTAACACACCAAAACACTCCTACACACTCTCCATAACACACCAGAAACACACCTACACACTCTCTGACGCTTCCTAATACACCACAAACACTCCTACACATTATTGGACACTCTCTAACACACTACAAACACTCCTACACACTCCCTAACACGCCAAAGCACTCCTACACACTCTCTCACACTCCCTAATACACCACAAACACACCTACACACTCTCTGATGCTTCCTAATACACCACAAACACTCCTACACACTCTGTGACGCTCCCTAACACACCCCAAACACTCCTACACACTCTGATGCCACTGACACAACACAAACACTCCTACACACTCTCTGACGCTTCCTAATACACCACAAACACCCCCTCACACTCTTTGACGCTCTCTAACACACTACAAACACTCCTACACACTCTCTCACACTCCCTAACACACCACAAACACTCCTACACACTCTCTGACACTCTCTAACACACCAAAAACTCCTACACACTCTCTCATTCACTTTAACACACCACAAACACTCCTACACACTCTCTGACGCTCCCTAACACACCACAAACACTCCTACACACTCTCTGATGCTCTCTATCACACCGGAAACACTCCTACACACTCTCTGACGCTCTGTAACACACCAGAAACACTCCTACACACTCTCTGATGCTCCTTCACACACCGCAAAGACTCCTACACACTCGCTGCCGCTTTCTAACACACAACAAACACTCCTACACACTCGCTGATGCTCTCAAACACTCCTACACACTCTCTCACACTCCCTAACACACCACAAGCACTCGTACACACTCTCACACTCTCTAACCCACCACAAACTCTTCCACACAATCTATCACACTCCCTTACACACCACAAACACTCCTACACCCTCTCTGACACTGTCTAACACACCAAAACACTCCTATACACTCTCTGACACTCTCTAAAACACCACATAGACTTCTACACAGTCTGTCACACTTCCTAACACACCAGAAACACTACTTCACACTCTCTCACCGTCCCTAACACACCACAAACAATACTACACACCCGCTGATGCTCCTTACCATACCAGAAACACTCCTACACACTCTCTGACACTGCCTAACACACCAATACACTCTCTCACACCCTCTACCAAACCAAAACTCTCTTATGCACTCTCTCACATTCCCTAACACACCACAAACACTCCTACACACTCTCTGACACTCCCTAACACACCACAAACACTCCTACACACTCTCTGATACTTTCTAACACAACACAGGCACTCCATTAGTGCATGTCAGACTGAGTCAGATAGGGAAAATGAGATTAGGAGGGGGAAATCATTGGAATTAGTGACAGAATTAAAACAATTCTTTGCGTGTGTGAATGTGTGTGTGTGTGTGTGTGTGTGTGTGTGTGTGCATGCGTGCACTAGAGAGGACAAGAGATAGAAAGAAGGAGGGAGGGAATGAGTGGACAAAATGGAAGGGTGGGGAAGATATTAAAAGAAAATGAAGCATTGACACTGAACGAAGGCAAGTGTGTGTGTGTGTGTGTGTGTGTGTGTGTGTGTTAGTCTTTTGAAGAGGGGGCTCCTGGGAAACAGTGGCTCTGACTAAACAGGAATCCTCCCTCTTATCCAATGAGTTTAGCGAGAGGAGCAGATGTCTGTGAAGAGCAGCACGAGTGTGTGTGATCCTCCCTCAGAGACGAGCACTGTCTCTCTCTCTCTCTCTCTCTCTCTCTCTCTCTCACACTCACTCACTCACACACACACACACACACACACAAAAGCATCCTTAGCCCCAGCCTCCCCCCGTCTCTCTCTCTCTCTCCCGCCTCTCTCACCACACATTCTGAGGCAGCGCTCGTTGGTGAAAGCATCTCGCTCGTAGGTGAGTCTCTGTTTATCCTGTGCTTAAGAGCCGCTGCACGGCAGCCACCACCACACTGATATACACTCGCACTTCAGTTTTATCCTCCTGCTTCTGAGGGACGTGATGGAGGAATAACGGATGAAGAAGGGATAACGGAGACCGGAGGAGCGCTAAGTTTGCAGACGAGCCGGGAGCTGATTATGTAAGTGTGGTTTTGTTAATGTGTTGGAAGTGACATTGTGGCAAGTTTGAGAGGTGTGAAGGAAAGGATGGAGAGAAGTAAAAGAGGATAAGAGGAAAGGGTGAAGAGGTGACCCGAGAAAAGCTGATCAGAGTTATGTTAGAGATGAAGCAGCAGATGAAGTATCATGAGAGATGAAGAGATAATAGAGAAGGACAGAATGAAAGGAAGTAAAAAATGGAAGAGATGAAAGAAAGCTCACTGTTCTCTCACATGCAGGGTGATGAAGAGATGACAGAGACACAGCAACAGCTGAACATGAGGCATGAGGAACCATGGAGAGAAGTGAAAGAGGCGAGCGTGTGAATGCAAGTCTGATGGGAGGATAAAACATGAGTGAATGTAAGAGTGTAGAGGTGATGAGATGGTGTGAGATAAAAAATGAAGAGAGGGAGATGTGAAGAGCTGGAGTATCGTTTCTTTAAAATGGATTTCACTTGTCAAACTCCTTAATAGTGTTTCCTGGACCAGTAATTCCTCCAATCTAGAACCCTTTTAGGAGACTAAGATCCCTTACCTATACTAAGAAACCTTCAAGAGTGTAGAAGTGATGAAGAAGAAGAAGAAAAAAAGAAAATGTAAGAGACAGAGCAGCTGAAGTATCGTCCCTGAACACGAGACACAAGGATGATGATGAGATGAGAGGAACGATGAAGTGAAAAGGAAAGGATTATGAAAGGGGAGAATGGAAGGGTGAAGAGGTGATTAACATGATGAGATAAAATGGGATTGAAGGAGAGAAAATAAGATGATGGGAAGGAGTGGTAGAGATGAAGGAATTGCTGTTGTTCCTCAGCACAAGGCATGGGGAACCATGTAGAGAAATGAGAGATGAGAAAAGAGAATGGAAGGAAGGGTGTACAGGTGATGAGGTAAAAAAAATAACAAGAGAGCTGGGAAGAGAAGAGAAGAAGTGAAAAGCGGAGGGATGGTAGAGCTGCAGCAGCTAGACATATTGTATCTTAACATGTGATATGAGAGAAAAAAATCAAGAAAAGAGAAAGAAGAGAGCAGATGAAAGATAAAAGTGGAGAGTAACTGGGGAGTGAAATAGAAATGGTGAGAGGAGAGAAGACAGAAGAGAGGAAAATATGAAAAAAGAGGAAGTGAACAGGAAAGGAATTGACAAGAAGAAGAAGAAGAAGAAGAAGAAGAAGAACAAGAAGAATTGATGAATAGGAGAATGAGAGAGGAAACAAATGAAAAATAATAATAAGAGGTTATGATGAACAGGAAAGGAAAAAATGAAGACTAGTAGAAAAAATGAACTACAGGAAATAAAAGGAAGGAAGATGGTGATGGACAGAAGAGGATGGACAAGATCAAGAAGCAGTGGGGAAAGGACATTAAAGAAAGGAAGATGAGAATAAGATGTAATGGATGAGAAAAGAGGGATGGAATAGAAATAGAAGAAAAGACAGTAGAAGATAGAGCATAGGAAAGATGGAGAGATGGAGATGATGATGGACCAGAGGAAAGGATCGAGGAGGAAAGATGAAGTGATAAAGATGAAGATGAAAAGAGAAAGGTTGATAGGAAGATGCGAGGGAGGAAGAGGAGGAGGAAGTAGAGGAAGGTGAGTTCAACAGTGAGTTCCGCAGGAAGATGAAGTGATGAAGATGAAAGAAGAAAAGGCTGATAGGAAGATGAGAGGGAGGAAGAAGAGGAAGGTGAGGTCAGCAGTTCCTGAACATGGAGAGAAAGGCTTAGAGTTCTAGGATGCTACAGAAACTAACCTGCATCAGGTGCTCTAAAGAATATTTCTGTTTGCCCTTCTGGTGGAACCGTAAAGGCTCTACTCTGACAGAACTTTAGACATCTAAAACCATCAACCCTACAACCAACACTCGACTTACCACTCGACTTACCACGACTGCAACAATGCAATCTTACACAATTGAGAACCATTAGTGGCTCTTTTGGTTGACCTTTTGGCAGGAACTGTAAAGTTCTCTGTAGATCCCAATAACAAAGCGTTCTTCTAAGTAAAACAAATCAATGGACCCTAATTATCCAAAGAAGTCTTTTTTCATGAACACTTGTAGATATTTACATTTCTCACATGCTCTATTGCTTTAAGAATGACTTGTATCTCTAAGTCTAGAGGAACCATTAAAGGTTCTATATTGAACAGGTTCACAAAGCTGTAACCTTTAACCAACTAAAAAATCATTACAGTATCATTTTTCCAAGAGCGTAGAGTAAAATTTTTGAATGTGAATATGGTACAGAGTTTGCCTCTATAGTAATGTGCTTGAACCCTAAGGGTTCTTCGATATGCATTAGGAGGAACTCTTCAGTACTCGTATGAAACTGCTTCAGTACACAAAGCAGACACATTTTACAAAACAATGAGAGATTAGGAAGCATAATTATCCCAAGCACACTTAAATAGCCCTTTTTTTTCTAGGAATGCATGAACCACAGTTCTCGCTGGCAGTAATTACTTTAGGCTCTTCATTAATGAGGAACCCTGTAGCTTCTCCTTCCATCAATGTGGCTTCAGGTCAGAACCTTCATTAGATGTTTGTTAGGAGCTTGCGGTTGCAGTTGAGATTTTCTGCACAGCTGCTGTATTTCAATGCGAATGTCACTGTGATTAATTTTAGCCTTATGTACATCACACACACATACACACACACACACACACACACACACACATACACACACACACACCCCTCCGGTTGTGTTCAGGGAAATCAGCCCTCGTTCCTGCTCCTTTTGCCTGGCTCTGATAAATCAGCACGTTAGAGCCGCAGAACTCAGTCTCGACTGGGACTTTGCTGCATCCTGTAATTAATGAGAAGAGCATTTCATTCACACGAGGCTTAAAGATATTAGAACTGGCCGAGACGGTTCTCCACGGGACGCTGGGAAAATTGGACGAGGACAATCTTCATCACGTTTGGAGTAGTTACCCAGCAGATCCACAAATTATTATTTAGTGAAGGCAGAATGGAGACCAGCATGGGGTAAATATATCTAGTACTTTATGTTTCTAAAGATCTTCAACAGCGATTTATTCAAGATTTATTTTATCATGAAACTGAGTTTAAATTTCTCTCATGGTCCACATTCACTTCATGGTCAGTGGTATCCTACATTACCCACAATGCCGTTCTGATAGTGCTGCACTGCGATTTAGCCTTTGCTTCATCTCTACATAAAGAGCGATGCAGCGGCACTTTAGCACTTTAATCTGTCCAGCTTTCTCATTTTCTCATCTGACTCCAATGTTCGCGTAAGCATCATTGCCATCACGTCATCTGGTAGATTTCTGACTAGTTGAGTCGGGTCTCTGTGTCTTATGGCTGCATTGCATTCTGGGACTCTGAGTCCAGCATTTGTGCCAACTTCACTACTTCATTTATTTTTGAAGCTAACAGCACATCCTGACTGTTTTCACTTAGTATGTCGGAGATCGCCAAAATCATTTTTCTCCTATTTACCGTAACGCCTCTATACGATGTAGAGACTCGGCTCTGCTAGTTGGCGATCTATGAGATTAGCATTAGATTAGAGTTTTGGAAGCTGACATGTTTGAGCAGAGAGTACTGATGAGGAGGTGAGAGCTGAACAGACTAAAGGACTAAAGTGCTGCTGCATCACTCGGTAAGAAGACAGGAAGTGAGGGCTAAATCCCACTGCACCACACTCAGAACGGCATTGTGGGAAATGTAGGAAACTGTTAGCTAAAATTAACATAGGCCATGAACTGATTTCTTGATACAATAAATAATATGCAAGTCTTTCAGGGAGTATTGATTCCTTGTTGCAATTTTCTTAAATTTCTGATAGAACAAAAACAAAGTTCCAGATTTCATCTTGTTCTCTGACGGGTCTCAGGATCATTGCTTGTTTTTCTTCCATTTCTCCAAAAGAGACTAAAAATTAAACTTGGTTTAAAGGAATCATTCATTAATCCGCAATTGAGAAATCCTTCATTCTTCTGGGGATAATGAAAACGAGTGTGTGTTGGTCCCAGCGTCTCCATGGTAAACTCCAAAAAAATCATCACTATGGTTATTACATGGACTGGACACGTGCAGAGTTTAGTGCGTTTGGAAAGGAATGGGACGTGTTCTCCGTGTGTAGTCCGGTGACAACACAACAATCACACTCAGGAGTCTGAGCGAGCCGATCTCTGTCTGATTCCAAATGAAATCCAAGTCAGAAAGTGATTCGACTCTGAAACGACTCACTGCAGGAAGGGAATCAAACACGCCGCGTTCTGCTGCCGTAGGACAGAGCTGTGGAGCTGCAGGAATGCCAAGCGTTCTGGAGATTTGGACCAGAGAGAAGAGCAAAAAGAAAAATAAACACTGGATATGATATAGTCTCTGTAGTCAATAGTTTCTGTGTACAGCTTGTTTTGTTGCCATGTTTCTGGCCAAATGGTTTTACAAGGACATGTTCAGCTCTATATGCCGTTTGGTGTTGTTTTTTTTTTTAAAACTTGCTTCAGATTCGGACTCAATTAGTAGATTAATAAATGTGAAAGTGTTCTAAAAAGCTCATCTTTTTCTACACACTGAAAATCAAAATGATGGCTTTGAGAATAAAAAAAAATCAGAACTCTAAATCAAAATTAGAGATTTTATTCCAGGGTAAAGGAAGCCTAATTCAAATATAATTTGAATTTTTAAGATTACATTTTTAAACATTTTTGTTGATTTTTAATTTTTTTAAAAACTTAAAATCGTGACATGATATCTGGATTTTGATTTTAATATTTTGATGATGATCTTAGTCCAGCAAAAATATACATTTATAAAAGCAACTGAAAGAAACTCTTATGTAATGTGTTCAAAACAGGTCAGATTCACATTGAAATACTTTTACGTCGGTTTCCAAGCTGGTCTGTCGGTGTTGTGTGTCACCATTTAATATTTTCTCACAGATGTTTTTAGAACATTGTAGGAATGTTTTTGAAGGTTAGCTGTCCATGTTGTTGTGTGATTGTGTGCTGGATGAGGAATAAGGTGGCTGTTGAACAGCTTACACTCCTCCACAGCGAGCGTATCTGATCACATGACCCGTGATTATACCTAGAGTTACGGTAGTGTGGATAAGAAGTTTGGTGTGTTCTGAAAGACGCTTTACAGGTTTGGATGTAGGCCATGACTGCGTGGGTGTTTAGCTGCCGCTCTAGCTGCAGTACAGTCGCTGATAGAAACACAACACCATCTTCTCTTGCACTTAAAAGTCTCAGAAAACTTGAGGATGTGAGCGTAATGGACTGTGTGTAAGGGTTTATATTTAGGAGCGGTGACAGCGTCACTCCATCTCTCTGCTCGCGGCTTGTTTTCAGGTGCGACAGGAACGGCAGCTGGTGACTGATGAATATTCTCCGCCTCATCTAGCTCGGATGAAGATGATGGAGGGATGGGAGGCGGGCCATCTCATTCTGATTCGCTGTAAATAACACATTGTGCTGAAACGTGGCAGTCTGGAGAGTGCAGCTCTGTTCACGCTGAGCCTTTACAACACGGCCATTTTAAACATCAGAGACGACGTTCAGCGCTCAGCTTCTAATGGTTCAGACATTTTCTATGAAGTCACAGATTTATATTAATGTGCTTGCTCTAGTACAGTAACATTTCTATAGCACCAGCTCATTCACAGGGATGTGTGCGGTGTATGCTGCACAGAAATGGTTAAAAGAGTGTATAATCTTTGGTATGGCGAAGGGAGATGGTTATTTAACATTTATGAAAGGAGGTTCTAGGGTCAGAGGTAAAACTTTTAACAACTTTAATGCTTTTATAGCTGCAAAATCCATGTGAGAACAAAGTAAAAACCTTTACTGCAAATGTGTTGTTCTTTAAAAAATATATAATTGTTGGTAAATTGCTCTGGAATAAAACTCTTGGGGATGTGCTGTTATAGGAAAATAATCAACTCAAGAGTAGTAACAGTAACTTCGTTTCCTCACACAACCTCCTCACACAGTATTTTTCTGTAACACTATTATTATTATTATTATTATTATTAATTGTCGTATCAGGAGTAGTGGTGTCCTCTACGCTCCCATGTATATGTGGCATCATTTCCGCAGTGTATTTGTGGAATAAATTTCTCTTCCTCGTGCTGAACAGCTCCATTTCGTCACACACTCGTGCTGTGACAGTAAAAGCAATTGAAGTGAAGTCAATTGTATTTCAGCATTTCAGTGGAATGACCTTCTCATATCAGTTCCAGCTGCTGTATGTCACTTCACTACACACACACACACATGCACACACACACCTGCAGCATGCTTCAGGTTTAATATTCCAGTCAACAGCTGTGACAGGTGGTGTTTCATTACCCTGCTTTAGTGTGCACTAGTTAGTGAAGTTCACTCCGGTCCTGAGAGAAACAGAGCCTGAAACATCCTTATAATGTGCAGGGAATAATCTGGGTGTGGTGCTGTTATAGGAAAATAATCAAACCCAAGGTGCTCTGATGAAGCGGAGTTACTGTTACCACATGGAAGCTGATTATTTTCCTGCAACAGTACAACTCCAAGTGTTTTATTCCTTTTTACACCACAGCAATTTACAAATAATCATAATTTACATTAAATGAAGAATGACACATTGTACGTTTTACCCATTCAGTGTTATGGAACATCTGTGAAGGAAGTTAGATCCTGTTCTTACTTACATTATAGCAAAAACATAGAAAACATTTACACATGAATGAAGAGAAACCAACACTGTTTTAGATGGGGTGGTGAAAAAAAGAAGAAAAAAGTAAAAAAAAAAAAAAGAAAAGCTACATTACAGCAGCTGTAAACAGTCATTGTCTTATCAGCCTCGCTTGAACTTAATAACACAATAAGAAAAAAAACAGCTTGTCATGTGACCAAGAAACCACAAAGTGTAAACTCTGCATGACCTCTGACTGATAAAAGCACTGACACTGGAGACTCCTTCTGCTAAATTTAAATAAGTGTCTCTTTACTCTGGACAAAGCTCGACTGTATCAACGATTACACTCATTTTTTGTATCATTTATGTGGAGCGTTCGCCATACGAGTCTCTATAAATGAGCTTTTGCTATAGATATGATGACGTACAGGCACAGGTCCCGGACCTGAGAGAACAGAACTGTACCTCTCCATTTATCCGAGTGGGAATTCCTCCCACGTTTCCCCTCAATGCTAAGTCACATCAGTTTCTCCTGCTATTGTGCAGTTTTGTGTTTTATAAATAATTCAGTGCAGATTGTATACAGCTGTTTACTGAGCTTCCCTGAATGCTCTTGCTGCTGTTTCACAATTCAACTGATTTTAATACTGATGTTCGTTGCTCATGCTAATACCATCACACTGTCGAATTAAACATCATGTGAGAACTTTGATTTTTTTATGTATTTATTTTTTACTTCAAGTCCAGTGATGTGGCTTTTATTCAGCCATATACAGATGGTACAGTTCACAGTAAAACGAGACAACGTTCCTCCAGGACCAAGGTGCTACACACAGGGCAACATGGAAGTACAAATGTGCACATGTGCAACAAAAGACAACGTGAGACTACATAAAGTGCCCGTGTGCAAACATGTGCAAACAGTGCAGACAGTGCAGACATCACAAGACAAGACCAAGTGCAGCGCTAACCCAAGCCGTACAAGTTCTATAAATCCTGGTCAGTGACATACATGTGCAAAAATTGTATGACTGTATTTTTTTTGTGTGTGTGTGTGTGTGTGTGTGTGTGTGTTTGTGTGTCCCTGGGTGTTCAGGAGTCTGATGGCTTGGGGGAAGAAGCTGTTGTACAGTGCAACAGTGAGGGCCCGAGTGCTTCGGTATCTCTTGCCAGATGGCAGGAGGGTGAAGAGTGTGTGTGAGGGGTGTGTGGGG
>JAQQZU010000035.1:26402188-26433680 GCA_030068025.1 Parauchenoglanis punctatus | reverse complement strand
TCAGTGTGGTGGTGCTGGAGATACTGTTCCCAATCTGGACTGACTGAGGTCTCTCGGTCAGGAAGTCCAGGATCCAGGTGCAGAGAGGTGTTCAGGCCCAGCAGGCTCAGCTTCCCAATCAGGTGCTGAGGAATGATAGTGCTGAATGCTGAACTGAAGTCTATGAACAGCATTTGTACATGTGTGTCCTTATTGTGCAGGTGTGTGAGGGCCAGATGTAGGATGGTGGGGTGTGAGGGCCGTATGTAGCGTGGTGTCAATGGCGTCATGTGTAGTGGTAGTGGATTGGACTTTCTGATCCACTCCCAGTGAAGATATTTCCTTATTTTCCTCTTGTTTTTGTTGAGGGGGTCTATGATGAATAAATGGGTTAAAATATTTAAAATAAACAAACAAGTTTGAGAGATTGAGAACTCAAAAATTAGAAAGCATTTTAATTAAACTTCAGCTTATGTGGATTCTTTCCAGAATTCAGCTGCAGTGACATCTGACTGATTTATTCCCCCAGACTGAGACATGTGTGATAAAGTGGTGGAGTGCAGGTCTCTCTGCTGCTTTCAGCATTACACATTCACCAGAAAGCCTCTTTATCTTGCAGACTGATGACATGAAATTGATCTCTTTCTGATTGTGCATTGATTGTGCTGAGGAGATGAGCAGCTGAGTGACAGAGACGGCCTTCACACCTGGCCTTGTACTGTAGTGTGTAATCAGTCCAACGTGTCTGACTAAGCTCAGCCCCGTGTTCAGTAACACTGTGTGTAGCATCTCTGTGTGTAGTGGCTCGGTGTTTAGTAGCTTTGTGTATAATAATAATAATAATAATAATAATAATAAACCTCACAGTTATTCCTGACTTTCTAGTCACGGCTGTATGTAGATCACAGGATTTACTCAAAGAAAGAAAGAATGATGGGTGTTTTGTGAGTAATATAAATTCATACCTCCTTTAGCAATTAATCACACAATAGACTTCATTTATTTAAATTTGTTTCATAATGTACTGTATGTGTGTGTGTAGGTGTGTGTGTGTTTTAATAGCAGTCAGTGCTGTAAGTAGAGAGCACTTGTGTGTGTTTGGTGGCTCTGCTCCGAGTGAAGTGTCAGACTTATTGGCTGTGGGATCTCCCTCACTGCAGAACACACACACACACACACACACACACACACACACACACACACACACACACACACACACACTTAGCGTTGCTCTCAGAGCTAATCATGCTGAGATGAAGCACTCAGCTACATTCTCAGAGTCTAATCACTCCACACGTCCGATCTGCGTGTTCATGTGGAGACGCTCAGGAGGGAAAACTTAATGAAAGAAGAAAATGACAGAAAGGAATGAATATGAAGGAAGAACAGAATTAAAGAAAGATGAAGAAAGGAAGGGAGGCAGGAAAGAGGGAAAACTGATCAAATGAAAAAGTTTAAACGAATAAAGAAGTGAATTACAAACTAGGAAGGAAATGCTGGGGGAGAAAAGAGAGAAAAAAAAAACGATTATTCACACTTGTAAAAAATGAAATGTCTAAACTTTATTAATGATCATTCTTAATGACTATAATTATTATAATTATTAATTATGAATTAATAATTAACTGCAAATAATAAAGTATAACACTGGCTTTATTATTATTATTATTATTATTATTATTATTATTATTATTATTATTATTATTTAGATCATGTTTCACCATGGTGAGGTTACGCTCCTGCTAGCTACATTAGCGTGTTAGCTGCAGCGCAGAATTCAGAGCCCGTCCTCGTCCTCACTGCATGTGCAGTGACTCGAACTGTGTACGTTTCAGGTTTGGTTCAATTTTTGATAGATAATGGAATAAAAATGGCTCTCGCTGCTGGACCCGGACTGTCAGAGCCGACTGCAGAGGCACAGCTGACGTTCCTGACAACTAAACGTCTCTCGAAATTCCAGCCGGACCAATTTATTGGCTCCCCGTGGCACTGTGAACAGGATTTCTGCTTTCTGACACACACATTATGGATCTTTCACTTCTTTTTCACAATGTGTGTGTGTGTGTGTGTGTGTGTGTGTGTGTGTGAGTGTGTGTGTGTGTGTGTTTTATGACTGTTAGTGGATCTGTTAAGCTGAAACTTTGTCACACTACACCGTATTTATTTTCCTCGTTTCACTTACCGGAATTGATTCCTCACCACGTAATTGGCCGTTCGAAAACACTTAGCACGTGTTGTTCCTGTGCACTGTAACAGAAATGTCAAAAGTGTCAGCGCCACTGTGATTCTTTTTTCTTTATTTTCTTTTTCTTTTTTTTTGCATAATGCACCTGTTTCTCTTTCAAAATGTGATCAAGTAAAAAACAAATACACAAAGAGAAGCTGTTGAGTAAACATCCCTGACATAAATCTCATCACTGACCATTAAAGACTCGAGCATTCTGGGTTATTATTAGATTCATAATTAAGAAGAAATACCTATATGGTGAAAGTGTGTTGAATTCTGATTGGTCATCAGATGTTGATTAATTTTCTATATTGCAGTGCGGCTGTAAATCCCAGGTTTACATTAATGTGCTCGTTTCTATAGTAACAGCTCATTCACAGGAAACACAGTACAGTAAACGCTTCACTGATAATAAATGCACAATTGTTGTTCGGTTGCTAGGAGACATATCGGTGAGTGGAGAGATTATTTGTTACTGTTGATAAAATCTCACAATCTCATCGAGCTGTGTCAGTCAGCCCGCTTCCCTCTGTCAGAGCGTCTGCTTTTATTTGGTGTGTAGTAAGAAAAGTTAGGCTAGGTGTATTCTGAAACCTTTTGTGCACTTTTCTGGCCTCAAGCTTCAGAATCATTTCTGTGCATTCCGACAGTAAAACAGACTGAAAGTTTGAGGCACTCGTACAAAATGTATTAGACAGCTGTAGGACGGGTTTGTGCACCAGGATAGCTGTGATATGATGTATGGTCTATAACAGTGATCCACTGCAGTGTGTCAGTAACACAGAGAGGAATAATCGTGCACTTTATGCCGCTCTGCTTTCGCTCCCTGCGCTGAGCTCCTTCAGGCTCTGACACACGTTATACCCACGGATGAGTTTAAAATGTCACGTTCATAATGCCGTGATTACCCTTGGCTACTTTCCTGTTTTTCAAGTGTTTTTTTTCTTGTTCCACATCCCTTAGATGTGTATTTGTGTGGGTTTGCCCTCTGCCTGCTTCGCTCCGACCTTCAGTAACGGATCTGTGTGTGTAGTCCGTGTCTGCCGGTGCTTTGACCCCTATTACAGATAATGAGCACGATTCCTGCAGAAAGAAGGAGCAAAAAAGACTCTGCATTTACATCCCATCACCTCTGGCTTCACTTCTACACCTTTGAGAACTGTTTTTTTCCTCTTTTTCTTTTTCTTTGGTGGGTCAGGGCTTCCTATTTGATTTGTGTAAGCAAAGAGAATTGACTGGTTTGGACATGTGAGCTGTTTGGGTTCTTGCTTCAAATTGAAAAGACTAAAGATTAAACTTATGCTGTGTGTGTGTGTGTGTGTGTGTGTGTGTGAGAGAGAGAGGGAGCATGTTAGTTTTTCAGGCAGTGAGGAGACAGCTCAGTTATAAAATGCTCACTTCTAATTTCCATGATCTGACGAAACGTGAATTAATCAGTAATTAGTGTGGTTTTATCTGCTGTTGGGTTTTTATTCCTATCCTTTTTTTCCTCCCAAATGTTAGCTAGTGCGCTGTGTGGAGGTAAACACTGTGTGTCTGGTTTATTAAAGAACTCCATGTGCGTACATCATCTGTAAATGCTATCCTAAAAAAGAAATAATAATAATAATAATAATTAAAACACTGTACATGAGCTTGTCTTGTCTTCTCATTTGCCTTTAGGAATATGTAATTTGGGTTGGTTTTATGCTGAAGTTAAAACGAGTGGGCGGAGTCAATGCAAATTAGTTTATGCCCTGCAGTGTAGAGGCTGCTTCAGAAACATGTTTAAAAAAAGATTGTGGGAAAAAAATATTTGTATGAATTCATAACACTGAAAGGCAGGAGTTCATTTTAAAGAAACTTGCTTTCAGGCATTTGAAGATCATTTATTAAGTCTGAATAACGACAAAGTTAATCAAGAATATGGTTTAATATCTCAAAATGATGATTTGTTTATTAGATATTCACTAAACATTCTCACTTGATATCAACTGTTTGAACAGGTTTACATTTCCGTTACAAATCTGACCCCGTCGTAGCTAGTACACAGCTCTCGCTCCACAGGACTCTTTGGTGTTGGTGCCACTGGTGAACAGGTTTGAGAAGCACCTGCTGTAGCTGCAGAGTCCAATGCGAGAGGGGTCTAATCTCTAGCACTCTGTGTACAGCAGCAGAATGCTGAGGCAGCTCCGGCTCTCCTTTGAGTTCTTGTATCTGCTGCTCGCTGCCTCAGGTTGGTCTGGTTCAGTACGTGGAGAGACTTGGCTTGACTCCTTGCTTCCAGGCGCTTCTGTCTGAAGCAAGCGACTGCAGTGTGCTGGGGGACGGGCAGAGAGAGCCTTGAGGTCATGCTTGCAGACATCCTTGTAGTGAAGCCTGGATCTGCCTGTTGGCCTTGTGCCTGAGGCCAGCTCACGCGGCTCACGTGGCCACGCCAGCGCAGGCATCTCTGCTTGAGAAGCGTAAACATGGGGTGGTGGATGCTCTCTCAAGCACTGTGGAGTTGGGGCTCTTGTCTTGCGCAGAGACAGCACATCTGGAAAGAACTGCACATCTTTCCATGTTTCATATGATAGCTTTCAAGAACTATTGTCAGAATCAGATAGAAAGGTATCAAACTGTACAAGGTTCAGCTTTAAAACCCTTTAGTTTGTATCGTTCACCTTTAAGATATTAAAGATACAAAAGAAATACCATTGATGTACTTTGACAATGTAGAGATTAATGGATAAAAAGTATGACATGCCATTAGCCAGGTTTCCATTGCAGTTTTGCATGAAATTGAAATGATATTTTTTTTAATTTTGACAAAAAATTATGAGTGGTCTGTGTTTCCACTAAGTGATTAAAGCTGGGTTTTATTTACTCTCACAATTGGCCTTACAGAGCGCTCTTTTTTCCAAGAAGATTTTCCATTTCCAAAAGCGTTTCCATTTGCGCTTCGTGTCATGTGACTAAAATGTGAAAAATGTGTTTCCATTTTAGTTTTGTGAATTATTACTTTATCGAGTTATCTGGAAATGCACATTTCTCAAAATACAGGTTTCCATTACTAGCTTTTTCGTTTGCAATCTCAAATTGCACATTAAGCAGGTTAATGGAAACACAGCTGCTGCTGTTATGGTATAAGGGATATAAACAGTTGGGAATGTGGAGTTATTGGAAAAGAATCAACTACCAGTAACTCCTCTTTGCAACCCGCCACATCACACTACATTATCCTGGATTATTTTCCTCCCCATGAGTGTTATTACTTATTACTCATTATTTGGCATGTCAAGCACCTTTTTTTCTTTAAATAATCTAGTAGTTAGTATAAGAGCTACTTCAGGTTTTTTTATATGCGAGCAGTGGTTTGAGCTGTTCTTTTTGTTCGTCTGTCTCCCGCCTATCTTCCCTGCTAATTGCCCTTATTATTAAGCGATGTTTCTAGCAGTGCATAATTATGAGTAAACAGAATCACCACCCACACACAGATGCAGGCGTTAGCATTAGCATTTTCACACCATTCTCCACAGCATCCGTTTCTCCCAGCATGCTTTGCGAGAGCTGCTTGGAAATACGAGGTGTTTTTCTAATGAGGAACCCAACACACACAAACACACACACACTCGCAATAAGATGGTTTGAGAAGATAAACTAAAGAGTGAACGTGAACTTGGACTGAAACGAAGCCCTGAAGAGCTGTTTTTATTCCATCATTTATCAAAAACTAATACTGTTTTGTCAAATAATATTTCTCAAATAAGATCCCGTCTTTCCTCACTAACACCGAGCGTGAGAGGAACTGTGTGTAAATCTCAGAGGAACTTGTCTCTGCTGCATCGCTCTCTCCCATCAAGCCGAATCCATGCTCCATACTCCTCCTTTTGAAGCAGGATACTCACAGATGCCATTCCCAAATTAACCCCTGAAACTCTGCAACAATAACAATATTGCTTAATAATTTAGGAATTATTTGACGTTTCCGTTCCTTCCACAGTGGGCTAACGGACATGCTACATGCATGGGAGCTCGAGGCCTGAGGAATTCCTCTGGAAACTCAGGAATTCATGAATAACCGAAGACATTAGAACATTAAAAACAAAAAACAGAAACAAAAAAAACCCATCACACATACCATGTATATGAATGGGGGAAGAAAAAACATCTGGTAAGAATGTTGGAGTTTACATGAGCCTGAGCTGATTTCTGGATTCGATGATGTTAGCAGAACAAGATCATGTTATTTAATCATTAGAGGATCTTCATGGTGTAATCTGACATGGAGAACACACACTATCACACAGGCAGCTGCAGAATTCAGATCAGAGTTTACTGAGATCTTGTACATACAGGTTTGTGGAGTAACGGAATACATGTAACGGCGTTACGTAATTAGGATGCAAAAAAGGTAACTGTATTCTTTTACAGTTGCAGAAAAAAAGCTGTAACCAGATTACAGACAAATTTAGTAAAAATTGGGATTATTTGCAGGATTACAAGTTTAAAATGCAACAATCATCAAAATCAATAAAAAAAAACGATAATAAACATAATTGCCAGTAATTTTATTATTACATGAATTGCGTTATGAAACACGCTGCGCACCCTCTGCCTTACTCCATAAACACACATTAGAGTGAAATGGAGGAGCAGAAACATCAGCAGGACTTTCTCTACGGTATGAAGCTCTTTACAGTACACTACACTGCTGGCCTCATGGCATAACCTGTGTTTAATGTGAGTAATATTATCATCGGTTTGTGGGAATATGAGGAGAAGCGTGGTGTTCCTAGTTAAACTAACCTATTTTTCCGACCCTGTTTTCCATTCACAAATCACAAGTCGTAGGGATTAAACAGTAACCGCTGTAGGCTCCATAGCGCCACCTTGAGTTAGTCTGAGTGTTTCTTCAGTACCAGTCATATATAATGCTTCTACTGAATGAGGATCAACATTCATCTGGTCCACACGAGCAGATTATCTGATAAATGACACTAATGTTGTAATTAGTGAACTTCTGTTTAATTAAAAGGTCTATAATGCTGATTAAAATGCTGCAAATAAATATCTTTTGTACATAATATTTAAAATAATAATAATAAAACCAATTGAATAATCAAGGGAAGATTATCTAACACTTAAGATCAATTAACACCCTCAAAATAGTAAACTTTTTTACTAAAAAAGTATCAAAACTAATAATAATAATAATAATAATCAGCAGTCTCAGCCCTAAATAAGAGCGATATACTACCTGCACATGTGCCACATTACAGCAGGTCCCGAGTCTCACGTCACTGTTCGGGTCTGGAGTGAAATCAGAGCTAATCTTACACTCACCAAGTCACTATCAGGCCTCTGGGGAGAACATGTGTTCACTGGGTGGAAATTTCACCATTAATTTGTCTTTAAATTAGAAAAGGGAACAACATCACAGTAAAGAGCAGGTTCTGCTTCCAGATGAGAAAATGTCATCATCATCCTCATATGTGGTATTGAGGGAATCCAAAAGTAACAGAACGCCATCAGTTACATTACTGTCATTTTGTGGTAATTATATTCAGTTACTGACTCCATTTTAGCAGGTAATTAGTAACTGTATCGGAATACAGTTTTAAAGTGACCCTCCCGACCCTGTGTACAGTAATGTGTGCATGTGTGACGGCTTTATGAATCCATTCAGATGGAGTGGAACTACTTTTTCAGAGGGGAAGGAATATGTGTTGTGGTGTGGCTCTGATGGCGTAGGGATATGACACTACCTTCAGGAACTACTTTTTATCATATCATTCCAGTGCTAGAAAGATAGATTAAACTTTTTTATCTCAGTCTCACACCTTTTTACTGTTTCAGGTTAATTTTATAAGGTGAAACTGTCACATTTAATTTTAGAACACTGAAGAGTTCAACAACTGCCTTTTTTTAGTACACAGAGATGTAAATGAACATTTTAATGAAGAAAAAAAGCATATGATTCCTACTCAAACTCAGTATGGTTTCATGGAGTCATGGTTCGATATTTTGCCATTTATTTAATCTCATATTCGCATCTCTTTTTTTTTTTAATGCTAACTGTACACGTCCCTGTGAACGAGTTGTTATTAAAGAAACAGCAACGTATTAAAATGAGCGCATTGATATAAACCTGCGCTACTGTCAGAGCTGCTGTTAGAGAGAATTCATCAACACCTTCTGACCAATCAGAGTGCAGAATTCAACAGCGCTGTTTTGGAAAAAATGATCGACCATTCGCTTAATTTCATCCGGAAGCTAGCCAGCCAACGTTTGCTATCCACGCCCCTAACTGTAACTTCAGTGAGTTTTCATAGTTTCATAGTAGAGTTTTATAAATTATGAAGTGAAGGAGCAGGAGACGATGTGAGGTTGAGCTCTGACACGCTTCCGAATGGTGAGAGACACGCACAAGGGCAAGCTGGAAACAAAATGTGTACTCCACTATTGATTCTGACTCAGCAGTCGAGTTAGCTGGAGCTCCAGGTGAACCTAAGGCCTCCGAGTCTCAGCTTCAACTCTAACAGACTGGAGACTCCAAACGTGTTTTATTCCGTCAGCTATCAGAAACAAGACCTCACCAATTTCAAAACTAGATCACAAAATAATACTATGTACTAATACTCATACTCTATATAACATACTCATATCTATGTATAACATTTCAATGAGGTGAACGATAACACGAGTCACCTCGCATGTTATCATGACCTACTTTAGGCCAGTCTTAATTTTGACAAGGATTTTAGTCACTTACTGAAAATTGTAGTTATATTTTAGTCACATTTTAGTATTTTTGTTTTGTTTTGTTTTAGTCAGGATTTAGTCAGTGGAACTCATTTCAAACTCAAATTTAGTCAGTGGTTTAATAGGAATTTTCTCAGTGTCATGATCCTTGTTGCAAAATGTGCCCTGTAGCTTTAAGATGGGCTATGATGTCAGGGGAGGGGGTGGCTTGCTGGAAGCTTTTTTTTGGTGGTGTTGCTGCTATATGGAAGTTATGTGGAGTTAGCCATGACTCATGATGAAATGTTGTATTTTCATATAAAGGTGTTGCTCAGTTCAGACCAATGCCATGCGTGTGGCCTGACTCATATACCTGTTAGAATCCAGGAGCATTGTGGAAGCTGTTAGCAAGCCTAGCGAGCCGGTGTTCTGACGATTTGTGCTAACCCTTAACCTAACCCTGACCTTAACCCTGAGACTTAAAGCTTAAAGACTTTAAACCTAACATGCACCCACTAAATAATGTGTATCAATAGACAGATAGCACAAATCTACAGAAGCACAAGTCAGGGCATAATTGATTTAATAATCATTTAATAATTTTCATTATCTTCTTCTTCCGGCTTATTCCCTGTTTTGGGTCACAACAGCAGATCGTCTGTCATCCGCTTCATCGATTTGGCTGGGGCCGGGCACGGGACCGGCACCAGGAAACACTAACTGTGCCCCATAGTGGCTGGGACCATCACACTCACAATCACACCTATCAGCAATTTAAAGTAGCCAATTAACCTAATTCATATGTTTTCGGACCATGGGAGGAAACCGGAGTCCCCAGAGGAAACCCACGCATGCAACATGCTCCACACAGAAAGGCACCCTGGGTGATCCGGGGATTGAACCCAGAACCTTCTTGCTGTGAGGCGACGTAATTTTCATTATCAATTTTTTTAATTTATATTAAATTATAACAGATCGCCAAAGAATATTTATCATCAAAGGTTTGTTGACAAAATTAACACTGCTTTGGGCACTGTTTTAAATGTAAATCTGTCAAAAGAAACTCATCTCATACTTCCTGAGCCTGAAAGAAGTGAACAAGCAAGATATCTACAAAAGTAAACACTAAATGATTCATTGTCATGAGCCAATCCTCTGAGCATGAACTTGTCTGTTATCTAAGAATAGATCGTTTACCTTGTCATTGACATTGCTGTGGGGTGTTTTTACTTTTCAGTGGAAAGGGTGATATGTTCACTCTTATAATGGTGTCTGTATTGTGGATGGTGAAGCTGGAGTTGTCTAAGATGTGAATAGTTAGTTGAGCTAGCTAGCTGAGTAGCCTTACTATATTTCCCTGTCTAGGATACATCATGCAGCTCACACTGACTTCCAGTTTTGTACTTCTGCTGCACAAGTTCACCGAGGAACAGCGTCACCTTTAATATGTAACTTTCATATAAGTTTAGATAAAACGCGTGCTCCCGATCCAGGGGTGCTAGTGCCCATCAAGCTTCCAGTCATGTGTCGTTCTTTGCTGGTGTTCAGATGTTATTTTTGGATGTGCTCTAGGAACACTGATGTCACTTCCTGTGCTCATTGAAAATGGTCTGTAGTCAGTAGGCTTAATATAAGGTCTCCATTAATGACATTCTAGCGTTTAGCTATGCTGAGATTATATGTTAGCTACATTAGCATGGGAGCTAAGAAAGCAAACATGTCTCTTGCTAAACAGAAACAGATCTCTAAATTAGATTTCTTAATAATGAGGCCTAATTGACATCAAATTAAACTGCAAGCAATAATGAGAAAGATTTTAGCTAAGCACTGAATTTGTCTAATTTTATTGACTGGCTCTATGGAGTAATGACTCCTATTAGCGTTTGCTAACCAGTTCTGCTAGTGCATGAGAGATTTGGAGTGTACTCTGAGCAAGCTGAGAACAGCTGAGTGAAAGCATTTCTGCTTCTTTTTCAGCTAGAGTAATATGTTTTTCTATTGAGAGAAAATGAAACTCTTATCGTCCCAAGCTAGCACAGGGTGCGGTTTATTCAAAACCGGTCATTTCACACCGTGGAAAGCCGCTGTTGAATTCAGATAGTGAGGGAACGGGGAGAAAATAAGGTGTATTTTTGTAAAGAATGGCTGTTGCTGTTCCGTTCTCCCCAGATAGCCAACGAACCGCTGCAAGGAACGAGAGAAAACATCTGTCGACGTTGATTTCCCTCTACAGCAACACGGTTATCGTCATTCAGATCTTCTTTGCCTGATGTTTGCAGTAGAACTAATTCACACACGCTCCACACACCGTTTCTATTCAACATACACACACATTCCCTGGGTAGTTCATTATTTCCTCAGAAGCAGATAGCGTGGTTTCTCCCTCTGCCCTTCTTGTCTCCTTTGTTTGCTCTGCTTTCGTCGTTTGCATCTCATTAACATGCACAATATTCCTCCAAATAATGAGATAATGACTAATGCTGACTGTTCTCACCAAATCCTCTTCTCTAACCAGGAAGTGAGCCTCTCTCGTCCTTTCTAAAGTCTCAGGAACAGCGTCGTCAGTAATCTCAGCAAAGGCAAACCTATTTGGGAAAAAGTGGAATGGACTCTACTGGAAGTGTTAGCCCTAGGCTGTGTCACAGGATATCAGGATTACGAAGAGCTAGCATGCTCGCTATGATGTTCTCATAGCAAGATAGCTGTGAAATTCATTTTATAACTCTTTAATATGTCTTCCATCCACCTTAATATAAATAATACTTGTATGACTGAAATGGAGCCCCAAGGACAAAACCTACAATTGAATTAGTCACTGAATCTGTAAAAGAAAATTGCTTAAAAATTTGTTTCACATTTTTTAGAAACATTTAGTGAAGTTTATTTTCAGTAATGATTTTAGTAAAGATTTAAGACATTTTGCCTGTGGTACCTTGATATTTTGCTTCCAAATTTTGTACATTTTCCCTTTTATTTATTTATTTATTTATTTAATCAAATGTTTTTCTGAGGAAGAACATCATCACAACACACACACTGATTCATGTGCCTTTAAAACCAGACTTACTGGATCCGTTCTGGATTCTGATTGGTCAGAAGGTGTTGATTAATTTTCTATAACCACAGATGCTCCAGTAATAATGAGCAGATTAATAAAATGGGTTTAGTCATTAATATGGTGAAGTTTTATGGAAGCAGAAACGTGTTTATGTAACATTTATGGAAGGAGTTTCCAGTGTCAGCGCTTGGTCAAAGGTAAAACTGTAACTTTAAGTTTCTTGCTGTCTTTTGGAATGAGGAGTTTACGCTTCTTTGTGGCTTCTCGGCAACATGGCAAGCTGCATTTTTTTTGTCTTATTAAATTCAAGAGAGAGAAAAAAGAGAGGCTGATGAAGGAACAACTGTTTATAGCTGCTATAATGTAAGTGAGAAAAGGGGCGTGTTCAGTGATGCTACTGTTACGTAACATTAGCCTAACAAAAGCTAACAGCAAAAAGTTGTTATGGCACAACATTAGCTAACAGATAGCGAGCCAGTAACAGACAAGATGTTGAACAAAGGAGTAACTCTGTCTTCCTGGGTTCGACATTACAAGTTGGGAGGCGCTCATGTGCAACTTCCAAGTCAGTAATTGGTTTTTACCATAATCCTAAGAGCATCTGAAGGCAGCACCATTATCACTGTTTTGACAGAAACTAGCAAGAAAACAAATCCTAGGAACTTGTTCACCTCAAATGCTTACATTATGCTGCATTTCCTGAACACTACAAGTTCAGAAATTGCCAAGCTCCAGTGTTTACTATGGTGTAAGAGGAATAAGAGACTTGGCGGTGTGCTGTTAGAGGAAAATAATCAACTTCATATATATATATATATATATATATGCTTCATCATTGATTATTTTACTATGGTAGCATGATACTGTTACAATTACTATTCACATAAACTATTTTGTGTAACTAAAATGTGGTATGATATGCAAATTACCACATATTTTGTTACATATTGCCTCATTTGCATATTTAAATACATAGTATATATGCTCAACACGTTATGGTTTATTCCGCTCTGCGTAAAAGAACATTATAAGTCTGGGATTGTGTGCTAGCAGGACCTAAAATGGCTCATGTTGGCCTAAATAAAATAAGAATAAGGGTTAATAGCAGGGTGTGTGTGTGTGTGAGACATAGCTGTTGTCTAGAATAACAATAGCAAACGTGTGTTTGGACTCATGGAGGAGTCAGTTTCTCCATATCTGTCTCTCCAAGATCAAAGGCAGTGTTCTCAGCGTTCTCAGCATGTCAAAAAGCTGCAACACGAAGCCCAACATGAATAATAGAACGGCCCCTGGTTCATTCTTTATTTCTGATGTCAGTATTACAAACTGCTAGCATGCTTGCTAATCTGCTCTCATTTAAAGATGAGAGGCCCTGAACAAAATGCCGTATATGTGAATCGTTCTTAGGTCAAGTGGCATGCTGTTGCAATATTGACCACTCTGACCCAGAAGGAGTAAAGCTTGTAAATGTGAAATGTCTGTGCTGAAATTTCCTTTGATGTTACTGGAGACTCATGCTCCCATAACGGAGGGAATGAGGAGTCTCGGACTGAATAATGAAACATCTAGTTTCTGCTCTAATGCAGTTTTAAAGCAGGATCTGGCAACGCACCAGATCAGACACTTTTTCATTTCTCGCCTTCTCTGAATGTGCATGTGTGTGTGTGTGTGTGTGTGTGTGTGTGTGTAAGTGCTAGCAGCTTCTAGTTCCATTACATAAAAATAAGTTCCTTAAAGTTTACCATAAGTTTATACAAGTTTAATATTACACACTCTGTAGTTGGCAAGTTTAAAAGTTATGTCAATGTTACTTCTTGGTGTTGAGAAGTAAAAGTCTTTGTCTTGGTCTCTGCTAGTATGGGCCTTGACCTTATCTTGATCTCAGTTTTTATCTCAGTTTTGGTTGATAGGGGTCTAAGTTGGAATGTTCTCTGTCAGTACGGTTGTCTCTGATTTTCTGATCTGGGCTGGTTTCCATCTTGGTCCTGATTGGTATTTGATTGGTCTGGCTCTTCTCTTGGTCTCTGTTGGTAAAAGTCTCAGATTTGTTCTGGTCTGTGCTGGTTACTGTTTTGTTTTTTTGCTTGGTCTCAGTTTTTATGGATCTTGGTCTTGTCTTGGTCAAAGTATTGGTCCTGGTTGGTAGCAGTTTTGTCCATGTATCAGCTGCTATAGGTATTATCTTGTTTATGATTAATATGGGTCTTGCTTTTGTGCTGGTCTCAGCTAGTATGTGTCTCAGTTTTGACCTGCTCTCAATTTCTATAGATCTCAGTTGGTATGGAACTTGATCTTGTCCTGTCCTTGGTTGGTACGTGTCTCTGCCTTTTCCTGGTCTCTGTTATAATGGTATTTGTTTTGTCCTGGTCTTGGTTGAGGTGGCTCTTAGTTTTGTTTCAGTCTCAGCTGATATGGATCTTTCAGGTAGTATGGTTCTTTGTCTTTTCATGGTCTTATGTTGTATAGGTCTTAGACTTGCTTTGGTTGGTATGGATCTTGGTCTTGTCTTGGTCTCAATTAGCATGCACCTCAATATTGTCTTGGTTGGTATGGGTCTTAGTTTCATCTTGATCTTTGTTGGTATAATCTTGGTCTTGTCTTGCTCTAAGTTGGTATGGGTCTCAGTGTTGTCCTTTACTTAGTTCATATGGATTTTTATCTTTTCATAATATCATCTGCTATAGGTTTCAGTCTTGTATTGGTTCATATGGATCTTGGTTTTGTCCTGGTCTAAGTTAGGATGGATCTTGGTTTTGTCTTAGTCTCATCCATATGCTTGTGTAGGTTGGTATGGGCCTGGGTTTGTCTTGATCTAAGTTAGTATGTGCTTTTGTCCTGTCCTGGCCTCACTTGGTATGGGTCTTGGTCTTGCCTTGGCTATTCTATGTTGGTATGTGTCTTAGGGTGTACTCACACTAGGTGATCCAAACGGCTCTTGGGAGCCTTTGTCCCCGATGATCAGTTTGCTTGCCCATCATTGATTGATTGCTCCTGGATCAGTTGGGCTTGTGTAAAATGTGATCACTTACTGCACCCAGGCACTGAACTCAAATGCTATCATGTTCACGTTCCAATTCATTGGAGAATATTAGGGTTAATAACAGGTCTGGCTCTCACCTTATGAATAAACATGGATTGTAGTTGGCAAGTAAAGCTGCAAATTCCTCCTGCAATGTCAGCAGCTTCCATCAAAATCTTTTGTCTGCTACACGATTTACTGAAAATCATAACATTGCATAATTAATCAGTCTGTACTGAATGTCAGAGGGCTGTATGTCACTGCACCCAAAATAATACACGATATAAAACAAGGCGCCATCATGCTAAGTGAGAGTGCTTATCTTCAACACAAAAAGTTGCATCATGATGACCTCATGATCTCAGGTGTTATGGGTCTCAGTGTTGTCCTGGACTTGGGTGGTATAGAACTTTATCATTTCATAGTCTCATCTGGTATAGGTCTCAGTCTTGTATTGGTTCATATGGCTCTTGGTCTTGACTGGTATGAGGCTTCATATTGCACTGGTCTCAGTTTGGATGGATCATGGTTTTGTCTTGGTCTCAGTCGTGTCCTTGTGTGTGGGTATTGGGCTGGGTTTTGTCTTATTCTTAGTTGGTATGCATTTTTGCCCTGTCCCAGTCTCATTTGGTATGGATCATGCTTTGTCTTGGCTGGTCTAGGTTGATATGTGTCTCAGGTATGTCTTGGTCTCAGTTAGTATCCATCTCAATCTTGGTTGGTATGGGTCTTGGTCTCATTTTGGTCTTTGTTGGTATAGGTGTTGGTCTTGTCTTGGTCTCAGCTGGTATAGGTCTTTTTCTGTTCTTGCTTGGTACGAGTCTCAGTCTTGTCTTGGTCTTGGTTGGTGTAGGTCTTAATCTCATTTTGGTGTTTGTTGATATTGTCTTGGTCTTGTCTTGGTCTCAGCTGGTATGGATCTTGGTGTTGCCCTGGTCGGGTTTGTATTGATGTATCTTGGTTGGAATGGGTCCGTTGGTATGGGTTGGTATGGGTCTCATCTTAGTCTTTGTTGTTATGGTCTCTGTTTTTTCCCTGGCCTCACTTAGTTGCCTGGTCTTGGGTGGAATCTTAGTCTCATTTTAGTCATTGCTGGTATAGGTCTTTGTATTTTCCTGTTCTTGCTTGGTATAGGTCTCAGTCTTGTCTTAGGCTTGATTGGAATGGGTCTTTGTCTTTTCTTGCTCAGTCAGTATAGGTCTTATCTGACCCTAAACCTAGCCGTAGGTCTTGGTCTTGTTTTGGTCTCTGTATGGGTATTGGTTTTTGATGTAGTCTTGATTACAATAATGAACAGTACACAGTTAAGCAAAAAAGAAAAAAGAACACATATCCTTTCAGTTCACTGTAGGTAACACATCAAGTTTAACACTTTATTTCAAACATCAAATAAACACGATCACACAATATTGTTTTTCGCTAGCATTCTAGCATGTGGAATGTTTCTCATAATGGCAGGTGGTCTTGAAGGAACACTAACGAGACATAAATTCCAGTGTTTGGGGCACAGTCTGTAGTGTTCTTGGCCCGTGGTGCTGAATAAAATCATTAAAGTGACATTTGTAGAATGAAGAGAGAGTATTGATTTTATGCGTCATCCCCACGGTGGAGCTTTATGGTTATTTTACAGTGTGGTAATGTTTATGTCCATGTCAGACAATAGCTGAGTGTGCACACACACACACACACACACACACACACACACGGCTGTAAGCACATTGTGTACTGTATTATTAATAGTCTCTCCCAGCGTTTTTTTCTGTTTATGCCTGAGCTCACAGCAGGCAGGTGTGTTCGCTCACTCTGAAAATTTATGTCAAGCTGTGTTTGGCCACAAGGGCTTCTGCTCGGATGGGTTTTGTTTTTCCCTGTGAGTGTATGTATGTATGTGTGTGTGTGTGTGTGTGTGTGTGTGTGTTTACTTATTTATTTATTTATTTTTTGGAGTGCTCTCTGAAGTCCCTCCATGACGCTGCACACTTCTAAGCTGTTCAATAAATTCCAACCTCAGGAAATTGACTCCCTTTCTCCAGCATGAGATGCCAAGGATACAATAACATCCTTGAACTTCAACTCGCCTCCAAGTTTGTTTTAAACTCTTAGAGAGCCCAGCATTGATTTTGCTGTAGGTTTTCAGATTTGTTTTCCTGTTTCAGGTGTTTCGCAGAATGCTGGTAAATTCAGTGGCCAGTTTTGTTTTTTTGTTTTTTTTAAAAGTGCTCCTGCAAGGGCAAGTCATCTTTAAATGGAAAATTAAAATACCTGAACCACACAATTAAAAGACATACAAAGCTAAAAACACACAATGAAAACATAAAATGCAGACCTAGCACACACAGATTACCCAAAAGCCCATCTAAACGGATATGTCTTTAGGCTCTTTTTAAAAGAGTTGACAGAACCAGAAAATTTTATAGGTGTAGGCAGAGTGATCCACTGTTTAGGTGCTACAGCCTCAAAAGCTCACTCACCACGGGTCTTCAGGCTGCAGGGTGCGTGGGACAGACAGTAAATTTGTAAAAACCACACATGCTGGAGCCTGACCATCCAGTGCTCTGTAACTTAGAGCTAGTGAAGAGATATGTGTTGAGTGATGTGAGATCATCTGTTTGACCTAGTGAGTAGTCTTGCACAAACATTTTGAATTGACTCTAGATGATCCTAGGTGCATTACAGTAGTCAATATGAGATGAAATAAGGGCATGTAGAAGCATCTCCACCTCTGCACTTGAAACTCCAGGTCTCAATAAGGGCTTAATAACTGCCCCAACAACTGCCCCTTAGACTTTGAAGTGAGTTTGAAGAGAAACAGGCTGTCTGAAAACTCAGGAGATTTTCACTTGGTTCAATTAGGTTTTAAATTTGTCACAAATGTTTCTACTGCAGTTCCTTAAGGAGAAACAGAATTAGACAAAAAAGAAAATGAGATGTTTGTGTGATTAAATGATTCAGTCATGCTATGTTGTGAATGCAAGGTGAAGGATTTGCTACTGCACCACTCAGGAACTTGCTAACTGTCAGTAAAACAAATACCTTTTTCGGTCTGTAATTCACTTTGTTTGTTTACTGAGTCATGGTACTTTTAAAGTATACCAGATCAAAACTTGCTGAGATATAAAACCTAATAAATAATTCAATGTGGATGTTTTTCTGCCAATTAGTGTACTTACAAATGCTAGCATAATGTTATGTCGCTCTAGATATGTTTAGATGTGACAGTATATCCAAGGCAAACTGTACTGTACATCCTCCAAATATGCATTAGCTTACATTTTTTAAAACTTGGTAGTATATTTAAATAAACATCATTTGTCAAAGGAAGACATCTTCCTTTTTCCATTGATCTCATTGCTGTATAAGATAAACTGTAATAAGGAGATCCTCTTTGGTCTCACGTGGTATGGGTCTGGTTTTGTTCTGGTTCCAGTAAAAGCCTTGGTTTTGTATTGGTATTAGTTGTTATGGGTCTTGGTGTTGTCCTGCTTGGTATAGTTCTTGGTCTTGTTCTGGTCTCAGTTAGTGAAGGTCTTGCTGTTCTCAGTTGGTGTGGGTTTTTGGTCTTGCTGTCAGTTTCTCAAGGGAATAGGTCTAGTCCTGCTTTCAATTGGTCTTGTTCTTGTCTTGGCCATTGTAGGTATAGGTGTTAGTCCTTGCTGTCAGTGGTAAGGGACTGTAGGTATAGGTGTTAGTCCTGCTCAGATTGGCATGGGTCTTGGTCTTGTCCTGCTCTAGATTGGTATTGGACTTAATCTTGATCTTTTTTCTGGTCTCAGTTGTGTAAAAGTCTTGTTTTGATGTCAGATGATTTGGATCTTGGTCTTGTCTTGATGTCAGTTGGTATGGGTCTGGGTCCAGCTCTGCTGGTCATCTCAACTGGTATGGTTCTTGGTCTTTCCTGGTCATAATAACTACACATCTTAGTCTTGATTGTTATTGGTCTTGGTCTTGTCTTGGTCTCAACTAGTAGAAGTCTTGGTCTTATCATACTGTCAGTCAGTATGGAATTTCTCTGCTTGGAAAAAAAAATGTTTTCTATCAGATTCCTGTAGGTTTCCATTTGAGACTTACAGACTATTAATAAAAGCGACTAAAATATTTAATATTTCAATTTCAGTTTTTTTCACGGCTAGATAATTGTCAAAGAATGAGATTTAGTATAACATATTCCACTAAAGAACATATGTAAGCCCATTAGTAATAATAAGAAGTTTTCTTTTCATTGTAGCAGATTGTTTTTATTTCCTGTAGAATAAACCTTGATAAACAATTTCAAAGTTAACTCTTGAACTATATTTGAAATGACACTCAACCCTTAAAAAATCCAACCACGTTAAATTGAACTGAAAGGTAGCTGCAGATGCGCTGTTTAACATCCCATCAGCCTCTTTCCCAGTGTTAACTCACAAGCTGGTGAATAAGGAACATAAAGATCTGACTAAGTGTTTCCATACGCAGTGTGAACACAGCTTCCTGTTCATCACAGTCAGTAAAGTGGGAATTGTGTCATCTCACAAAGACTTGCCAGTTACTGAAGAGAAACGTGAGGAGAAAGTTGGACTGAAAGTATGTGTCGTTAAAGTGTAAGTGCCAGATGTGTAGGATCTAGTGCCCGGATCTCTGGTGCACTGAAAACAAATGCATTTCTAATAAATGGTTTCTATATTTCTAACAAAAGGCCCTTAAAATGGTTAACCGAGGGGACATGGCTGAGGTGAAGACAGAATCTGTCCAACAAGCGCAGGATGGATGGTTAGTTCTGTCTCTCTAACAGTAAACACAGACTCAAACTGCTGCAGGGTTCAGAGACATGTTGCTAATTTAATTTAAATGTGTTAACACTGCTGGCATTACACACCACATACAGAGCCCTGAAAGTGAAACACTGTGTGTGTGTGTGTGTGTGTGTGTGTGTGTGTGTGTGTGTGTGTGTGTGTGTGAAAGATGTGTTAAAACAGGAAAAAAACACTTCAACTTTCAGTTCAGGATTACAAAAAAAAGATACATAATAATACGCTTTATTACACAGGAACACAACACACAAATGCGTTCTAACACACACTAATACACACTATACTAACTCACATGAGACCTAGTGTAGTCC
This sequence comes from Parauchenoglanis punctatus, assembly GCA_030068025.1. Taxonomy (NCBI): domain Eukaryota; kingdom Metazoa; phylum Chordata; class Actinopteri; order Siluriformes; family Auchenoglanididae; genus Parauchenoglanis; species Parauchenoglanis punctatus. Next base: position 26,413,591 of record JAQQZU010000035.1, on the reverse strand, counting down.
TGTAGGTATGTGTGTGAAATTAAAGTCACCATAAACTATATAAATGTTTGTTTTTTAGTAATTATTTATTAGGAATTCCTTTCAATCATTCTAGTGAATGTATGAAAATGATGACTATACATTTCCCCTTTAAACTGGAGGAGCTGAAAATCTCATTAGAAAATCAGTTTTGAACACATGACAAGAGGGAATTATTGCATCATAAATTATAAGAGCCAATCATGTTCCAATATGCAAATGTAGGGATCGAGCAACTAGGGTCCAGAATGTTCTAGAATGATAAGATACAGATAACGATAATGAAAGATAAGATGATAAGATTAAGATTCTACATCATGACCTTCATACCCTTCAGACCATGACACACTGCTTTGTCAGAGGAAGTGCAATGTAGTTTAGCTAATGTTGCCAAATTACTATTATTCTGTGACTAAATCTTATATTTCATGCTAAGTAGTACACTCACGCTAGTGGTCATGTGACATCATCAAGGTTATTTAGAACAAAATGTTTGAATGATGTACAGGAGTTAGTTGTTATTCAAACTAACCATTTTGTACTTTAATGTTACAATTGAACATGATGTAAACAATTAGACTAGTGTTCAGTGATAGCTGGTGTTAGCATGCTATTTTTTAACTCTCAGTGTAACAGGCTACGGCTCATTAACAATTACAGTTTAGAGACAAAGACAGAAACGGCCATCAGTAGCCATATTAGATGTGCTGCAAGCCACGCCCCTTTGCACGCCATTGTGCATGATGGGTACTAGTTAGAGCAGAATGTGTCCAGCACAATACACATATTTGTTTGGCAGATACAGTCCATTAGCCAGCATTAGCTCTCTACATTTAGTGTGTGATCTTAGACACGGCTTTAGACATTCTGAGTGTCTTCTAAATTTTATTACCACTCAGCAATGAGTGCTGTAGTGAAGGCATTTTGTAAAGCAGATTAGTTTTGACACATCAAAGCAAAATGTTGGTTAATGTTAATCACACAGCTTGCGAAAAAAATGTTCACCTGAGCCCTTTAAAGCAACTGGTGGAAAATGAGGGTGAAAATGAGGATGAATTGAGTAATCACCAAGAGGACTTCTTGTTTTTCTGTTTACTCCGCACTTGTGTTTTTGGAGATATTGGCACTCAGAGTGCTCAAGACTTCCGCAGGATCAAAACCGAAACCAATTACTGGGTTATTTTTATTATTTTTTTTGCCATCTCACCCTCCGGACTCCAATCTGAGAAAAAAAGAACAGCCAATCAGGTGATGATTGATTGAACCTGTCGCCTTACGGGCTCGCTATTCCCTTATTACAGAGCAGGTTTGGAGGAAGTGGTGATGGAGGATCGTTTGTCTTTGCTTTCTGAGTAGCTGTCCACACCAATCAGATGGGATAGACACACGGGGGACGAACAGAGACGCGTACGAGTCACTTTCATTTCTTCTGCCAACAGATCAAACTCCGAGCAGGGCTGCTGCGTCGATTTACAGACAAATTGCAGTTCGGGTGATTGTCATGAAGACTATAGTGGATATCAAGAGATTATATTTACTAAAGTGAAAAAGGAAAATCCTCTTAGAAATTTTTTAAGATTTTAGATTGAAGAAGTTAGATTAATTTTTGGCTTTCACTATACTTTCCCATTGACAAATCACTCACCCGGGCTTTTGGGACTACAACATTAGGTATCTGGGCAAAGATCTGTTGTTTGCCAGATGGACAAGGAGGCTCAGTAGACTAGCGTTTACCAGCGTTTTTCTCACTATTGATTTTCACAAAACAAATTTTTTATTTGTAACAATATAAATCCTCCAACATAGTAACACTGTATGGTATTTATTTGTAAGAAACTGTCTATTTAATGTAACAGTGCAGTATCCCATATACTACAGTATTCCATACTCTTCAGTAGTCTGTACAGTTCAGTATCCCATGAACTTAATTTGCTCAAGTTTTCAGTACACTTTTGTTATTCAGTACAATTTAGGATTCCTGTACACTCCAGTATTCCAAACACTTCAGTCTTCCTTACATGTCAAGTTTCCATAGATTTTAATATTCCATATATTTACGTCTTCTTTTCTCTTTAACAACAACAACAACAACAACAATAATAATAATAATAATAATATGGTGGTCAGTGGTTAGCACTGTCGCCTCACAGCAATAAGGACCTGGGCGCCTTTCTGGGTGGAGTTTGCACCTGTGGTTTCCTCCCACAGTCCAAAGACATGCGGATTATGTCAATTATTTAAATAGGTCTGAACAGTCACAGCCACTGGGGTGCACAAGTCAGTGTGGTCTTAGTGCCGGTTTCAAGCCCGGATAAATTGGGAGGGTTGCGTGAGGGATAAATCCAGCGGACGTCCAACGGAAATCCTGTGCCAGATCGAGGAACGGGCGATGGATGAGCCGCTGAGGCGACCCTGAATGGGAGCAGCTAAAAGAAAAAGCTAAGAAAAGGCTTTCCAGAAAACACTCCAATAAAAGAAAAAACAACTGTAAGGAATAAAAGAGTAAGAATATAAATATGTAGTTAAGAAAGCATCAAATTAGCATGAAATTACAACTGGCATTACAGTAAGTACTGTAAAAGATTAAAAAAAAAACTATAAGACAAAAAAAAATCAAAGAATACAAATGAATATATTGACAAGACGTCAGGAAACAATTCAAGAAGCAGGAGCAGCTACAAGGCTGAAAGGTAAAAGTGGGTTTTTATACGAGATTTGAGATTTGTTTCTGAGTCAGCTGAGCTAATGCTTGGAGGCAAGCTGTTCCAAAGCCAGGAACCATCACAGAGAATGCTTTATCACCTCTGGACTATAGTCTGGGCTTGTCAGACATCAGCCCTGGTCACATGATCATAGAGGTTTAGCTGTTTGATAGGGTGCTAGTAATTCAGATATACACTCTGGAGTCAAACCATGTAAAGCTTTAAAAGCAATCAATAACATTTTAAAATAAATTTTTAATTTAACTCCTAGCCAGCGAAGCCATGCCAAAATATGCTCAGAACCCTCGAAGTCTGGCTGCAGCACTCTGTACCAACGAGAGACGAGCAATGAAAGAGCTGTTCGCTGTAGCGAACACGGCGTTACTGTAGTCCAGGCGGGATGTAATAAAAGCACGTGTGATCAGTGCTGTCTTCAGTATTCCATACACTTTACTATTCCATACATTTTAATATCCATACACCTGTGCATGCACTGCAGATATCCATACACTGATATTTCATACACTTCCCTAATCCATACACTGCACACATGCATTTATTATAGTCAAGCTGTCAGTTGTCTATAAGTGAAATGATTACCCATGATGCATTACTCAAAGCAGGGAAAATGGGGATCCTGACCTGATTCTAACTCCTATTCAAACTCTGCGATTCTAACGCTGATCCTCTCTCAGTGGGGTTCTGGTTCATATCCTCACTCTGATTCAAACTGACTCTAATTCTGACTCCAGCTCGGACTTTGATTCTGGCCACGCCTCTTTGATTCTGACTCAGGGGCTTCTGATTCTGATTCTGGCTTTGAATCTGTGATTCTGAATCTAACTCTGATTCTGCCTCATGTTCTGACTCTATTATTCTGATTTTAACTCAAATTCAAACAGTGATTCTGACTCCAGCTCTGACTCTGATTCTGGCTGATTCTGACTCAGTACAGTTCTGATTCTGACTCTGACTCTTTACTCAAAGCAGGAAAACTGGGAAAGCTGATGTTTCTTCCCACGTTATTAAAGTTCTCCTAAATCTGAGTGAAATCTCTTCATTATATGCTAACGATTAGCATTGCTGATGTGTCCTAATAATTCACTTTTAACATTTTATCTTCTCACGTGTGTGTTCACTGCTTGGTTGGATTAAATGCAGAGGAATAATTCATACCTTGTGGTTCAAGGTATGCCATAATCACGTGGTTTAATGATGAAATTGTCACTATCAAACTTTCCTGAATAACTCCTTCCCTTTATTCTAAAACTCCTGTTGGAGAGAATCTCAGAACTTTAACCTGATTCCATTTCTAACCCCAAGCTGTGGATTTGATTGCGTTTCTCGCTCTAACACACGTCCTGTAACCCATTAGCTCATTAACACACTTCCTGAGGTTAAATGTTGGTGTGTGATAATGATGTGTTTTCTCCACTCCAGCTCCGTCTGTCCCTCGCTTCCTGCTCTTAAACATCTTCAGCTTATAATCTCAATAACACACGTTATTTTTACAAAGCTATATAATTTATAAAGCTTCATGTCTTTAAACACACACACACACACACACACACACACACACACACAAAGCTAACAGTTTACTAGCAGTCTTTATAACAGAGAGATGGAAAAAACAGAAAATGCTTTTGTTGCAGAGATTAATTTTTTGCTTTTGTTAGCTTGGGTTATTGAGTCACAAAATAATAATAATAATAATAATAATAATAATAATAATAATAATAATAAGAAGAAGAAGAAGAAGAAGAAGGAATAGTGAATAATAGAAGGATGTTCAATTCAGCAGTAGATTCAGAGATTTTAGCCACTGAATGATAAACACTTCACACTTCACTTTCTACATTTCTCACGTGTTTAATCTTCTCTCTCTCCCTCTTCCTCCCCCCCTCTCTCTTTCCATTTTGCCCGTCTTTAGTGAGCTAGTGTTAAACACCTGCTACTTGATAAAGGAGGTGTTTTACTGCTACACCGATGAGAATGTTAGCAAACATCCATGAATCATGAGCTAATGTGACTGAATAGGTTCTGACTCTAATTCTGACTCTGATCCTATTTCACTTGGGTTCTGACTTTGATTCTGAGCCTGAGTCTCACTCTCATTCTGCTCAGACTTTATGATTCTGCCTCCAGCTCTCACTCAGTGGGGATCCTGACCTGATTCTAACACTGATCCTCTCTCAGTGGGGATCTGGATCATATCCTGACTCTGATTCTGACTTATATTCAGACTGTGAATCAGACTCTAATTCTGACTCCACCTCTGACTTTGATTCTGGCCAAGCCGAGGGGTTCTGATCCTGACTCTGATTCTCACTTTGAATCTGTGATTCTGAGTCTTAATCTAACTCTGATTCTGCCTCATATTCTGCTTTAGACTCGTATTCAAACAATGATTTTAACTCAGTTCTGGCTGTAGCTCGGTGATTCTGACTCAGTGAGGTTCTGATTCTGACTCAGAATCTAACTGTGATTCTGATTTGAACTTCTGGGTCGCATTTGCACCCTGACCCTGTTTCGAACTCCGATTCTGACTCTAACTGTTACAGAGGTGTCCTGTCTATCCTTTGTACTTTCCTCCCTCATTCTGGAGCCGCACCCAGCGTGTGCTACACCTGATCACCAGATGAGCTGCTCCTGGCCGGGGCATTAAGCAGCAGTTAAAAGCTGCAGGTTCCTGGTGCAGAGGGGCTTCTACCTTGAGGGCTGCTGGTCATGATGCCTTTTAGCCTGGGATTTGGGGTTGTGGTGCTCCTGTGTTGTCTGTGTGCCTTTAGCAGAACTAATGCAGTGTTGAGAAATCCCATGGACTTGGTTGTTTTTAAAGGTGTTTTAATGGTTGGTTTGGGTCAGTGGTGGCATGGTGTTTTGCCCCATAGGGCCTAAGGGTGGGGTGTAACACCGCCTCATATTGCAATCTGATTTTAACTTTGATTTTGACTCTTTGACTCTGTCATTGTGATGTTGTGTCTCCCCACTACACCCCATGTTAGCTGACGTGAAAGTAGAAGAGAATTTAGTATTCTTTGGTATTTTATTTTATAAAGTGACCTTGGTTTTAGGGAGAAAAAGGCACTTTATAAAGCAGAGCCATGATGATTTATTGTGCTGTGTGACATGTATAGGACTCTCACAGTGGTTTTAGCGAATACAGCAGGGGTGTGGTGAAAGCTTTACTGTCACAGCACAAGGTCGAGCTCCGTCTGTCCACCATGTCACAACAACACACCAGGATTGTACTCTCAGGCTGAAAAGAGTTTTAGACAAAGTTGATATGTTGTAACAAGACATTTTACTTTCTAACACATAGTGACACACAGCTGAACGCATACAGAGCATGATATGATGAAATTCTCCTGAAATCTGTACAGAAACGCAGAAGGCATCACTTCTTCTGAGTGTCATGATGCTTTATCAGGTTGTATCACTTCCCTGTAGGCCAACATATCTTTGAGCCTATATATGGAATTGGGGACAGTTGTGAGTGGGCGTGGCCTTAAGACCATAAATGAGTAAAGTGCACATGTGGACATATCAAACACAGATTGGGTTAGCCATGCTAATTCGAGACATATGCATGTCTAGAATGGCCATGCATGGGCATGTCCTTGTGTCCATATATGGGTTTAAAGGACACTCCCACCCATGCTGCTTATAGACACACCTGTTGGTCTGGAGTTGTGCAGCCGTGCCTAAACACATTTACACCACAGTGCTCTGAATTCTTCATTCTGTTTGGGCAGAAGGTGTTGATTCATTTTCTATAACAACAGTTTATATCAAAGCGTTTGCTACAATACATCATTGTTTCTATAGTAACAGCTCATTCACAGGAACGTGTATGGAGGATGCTCCATATAAACATGTTTTAAAAGTTTTCTATGAAGAGACATTGATTTAACATTTATAGAAGCAGTCTCCAGTATCAGTGTTTTGTAACAGTGAGAGGTAAAGGGGTGAAAATCACTATAAAATTATAAACATATTATGTCCACTTTTAGCTTTTCAATTAGCTGTAAAAGTGAAACGGTGCAGCGAGAATAAGGCTCATGTTACACAGCAATGCTGACGGTCTGTAACGTTAAACTGCACACAGAGGAGAAGAGTGACACGGGAATTAAGGCGTGTTGTTGTTCACTGCTCTTTTAGATATCATCTGAATCCTGGGGTTATCTTACAGTAAGAAGATAATGCTGGAAAAACAGAGAGAGAGAGAGAGAGAGAGAGAGAGCGCTGGATAAACAGAAAGGGTTCTGATGGTTAATAATTGATGTAAGCAGTTTTCGGGAAAGGCCTTCACTCCTGTAATCCCCTGCGGCGTTTATTCATCACGTGCTGGTGCATTGTGGATATTGTTACAAAAACGAGTCAGCAGGATGGATCCGTACATTTCCAATCAGTATGTAAACTCCGTGTTAGTTTATAAAGTGCCTTGAGTGGTACTGACACTCAATCCAATGCTTCTAATTAAAGTCCGGCTTTAAAAGGTCTCACCTCCGTTCTTTTTAATAACATGAATCCTGAACTATTGATTTAAAAATCCACTCTTATGGACTGCAGCATATTAAAAGATAGCGAGAGAGAGAGAGAGAGAGAGAGAGAGAGATGTCACTTTATAATCCAGTGCCTGAACTGCGGATTCTTTCTTCTCTACGACGTGTCAGACACGGACAGCGAGTGCCAGACCTCCAGGCTCACCAGACTCTCGTGAATTGGGCGATCAATCACAAAGTGCCAGAATGGAATTACTCTGAGGAAACTTTTCAAAAAGTATTACAAATTGGGAAAGTGAGAAAGGACTGTTCAGAAAGTGTACCACCATGACCTGGCTTTATTCCACACTCAGACTTTTTTCTCTGATTATTATTTCTCAGATACCGCATTACTCTTCACTTATATCAGTCTTGTACAGTGTAGTGTGTCTTATTGGCGCAAAGCATTATGGGTGATAAGGCATTGATCAGTGTACAGTCTGAAGCAGTACCTGTCTAAAACATGATAGCCCCACGGTTCTCTCACTGAGTTCTGGGTACTCTCAGGGGTCCCTAATGCATTTGTAGTTACAGTGGTGGAAATCACAACCAATATCAGAGTTATTATATTTATCATTAAGGTCATATATTTATTAGCCTCTTGTGATGGGTCTCTTAATGAATGGGTTAATTCTGGGAAGATGATCAAAGTACCTGAATATAAACATTATAAATTTGAATTTATTGTGTATACACAAAAACTGGACAGGTGAGGATCAGAGAAAGACTGATGATGGTTTTCCAGTCGTCATCTGTCCAGTGTGTAGCATCAGCTTCCTGCTCTTGGCGGACCGGAGCTGTTGTAGCTCACACTCTTCAAATTTCTTATAGTGTCCTGAGATGCTTTTCTGCTCATCACGGTTACAAAGAGTGACTATTTGAGTTACCATAGCCTTACAGTTAGCTAGAACCAGTTCATCTGGTACCAACAACCACACAATGCTCAAAGCCACTGAGATTCTTTCCCCTTTCTAATATTTGCTATTAAAATGACCTGAAGCTCTTCACCTGTGTGTGAATGATTTTGGTTGGTTGGTTTGATTTGGTTTTCATTTCTATAGCAGCAGCTCATTCACAGAGATGTTTATGGCGGGCGCGCCGTATACACGGATATAAAAATATGTGTAAACCTTTAAACAATCAGATGTTTCTGTATCCTGTATGAAGGAGTCTCCAGTGTCAGCGCTGTGTAACAGTCAGGCGTAAAGCTGGAACTTCCGTGACATCTTCACACTGCTTTGTGGTTTCTCACTAACATGACAAGCTGCCATTTTTTCTCTATCAACTTCAAGAGAGAGAATAAAGAGACGCTGGTGAGGGAACGACTGTTTATAGCTGCTATAACACCAGTGACAACAGGAACTAACGTGTTTCACCAACATTAAATATAAATATAAATGGAAAAAATGATGACCTGTTGAATTACAATTAAATAACAATTTGATGTGGTTTAAGAGGTATTAAATTCTGCAGAGTGTTATTTTAGAACATCTTTTCTTCTCTCTCTCTCTCTCTCTCTCTCTCTCTCTCTGTGTGTCTCTATGTCTCTCGTCCATTTCTCATTATAAACTCTACTCCTTCCTCCTCTAAAGTTCTCTCTGCTCTCTCACTACTTCAGAGACTTATTATTTCTCTTCCTAATGGAATTAAAGCCTCTTATCTGCCCTTATGATCAGTTGATTAAGTAACGCATTTCTCTCGGACGCTCGGGCGCTCAGGGTGACATGAAGGTGAGATGTAATCGAGCGTCTGTAATTGCACTCGAGGGAGTTTAGAGATTAAGATGAGCTATAGATGGTAGAAAACAGGAGGAGATAAACACCTGCAGATGTTGGGTTACTTTTCATATTTCACACACAGTGCTTCACATTTTTCAGGATAATTGTTCTGTCACTGAGCTCACACAGGGTTATCTGCTGTATACTCACAGCGCTTGCGTTCACGCTTCTCTAAAAACCTTCTCCTGAGTGAGAGGAAATTACTTTAGTGACATGCTCAGTAATTCTTTGAGCTTTTCACCATCTCATTCACGAAGTACTTAATCCAGTTTGAAAGGCCTGGGAAATATTTATGGACATTACATCTTATTCAATTAGGCTTAATTCCATTTCACTTCTGCATACTGAAGCTTGATGCAAAGCTTAACTGTGTCTTATAAAATCGTGTATTCATTTTATTACTGAAAACCGATGCTTGTCTTTTATAGACATGCACATCCCGTGGTGGACCCTGCACTGAGAAACTATACTCCATACAACTATAGAAACAATGAGGGGAAAGAAGTATTGGCACCCTTTGCTTTTGCTATTTAATATTCTTCCTGTTAACATATCCACTTCACATTTACACACATAATGTCTTTTGACATTGTACGCTTAAATGTAAATGAAAAATTATGTACAGCCATGGTCAAAAGTTTGAGAATGACACAAGTGTTGGTTGTCACAAAGTTTGCTGCTTCAGTGGGTTTAGATCTTTTTGTCAGATGTTTCTGTGGTACACTGAAGTATAATTACAAGCATTTCATAAGTGTCAAAGGCTCTTATTGACAATTGCATTAATTTTATGCAAATATTTGCAGTGTCGGCCCTTCTTTTTCAAGACCTCTGCAATTCGCACTGCCACGCTGTCAATCACCTTCTGGGCCGTATCCTGACTCAGGGCAGCCCATTCCTGCATAATCAATGCTTGGAGTTTGTCAGAATTTGTGGGTTTTGTTTGTCCACCCGCCTCCTGAGGATTGACCACAAGTTCTCAGAGGGATTAAGGTCTGGGGAGTTTCCTGGCCATGGAGCCAAAATGTCAAAGTTTTGTTCCTGAGCCACTTAGTTATCACTTTTGCCTCATGGCTCGGTGCTCCATCATGCTGGAAAAGGCATTGTTCCTCACCTAACTGTTCTTGGTTGGGAGAAGTTGCTCTCGGAGGATGTTTTGGTACCATTCTTTATTCATGGCTGTGTTCTTAGGCAGAATTGTGTTGAGATTGAGAGTGAAAGAGTGAGCCGACTCCCTTGGCTGAGGAGCAACCCCACACATGAGTGGGCTCAGGACGCTTTACTGTTGGCGTGACACAGGACTGATGGTAGCTCACCTTTTCTTCCCCGTACAATCTTTTTTCCGGATGCCCCAAACAATCAGAAAGGGGATTCATCAGAGAGAATGACTTTACTCCAGTCCTCAGCAGTCCAATCCCTGTACCTTTAGCAGAATATCAGTCTGTCCCTGATGTTTGTCTTGGACAGAAGTGGCTTCTTTGCTGCTCTTCTTGACACCAGGCCATCCTCCAAAAGTCTCCTCCTCACATCATGCTCTCACACCTGCCTGCTGCCGTTCCTGAGCGAGCTCTGCACTGGTGCTGCCCCGATCCCGCAGCTGAATCACCTTTAGGAGATGGTCCTGGTGCTTGCTGGACCTTCTTGTGCTCCCTGAAGCCTTCTTCACAACTGAACCTCTCTCCTTGAAGTTCTTAATGATCCGATAAATGGTTGATTTAGGTGCAATCTTACTAGCAGCAATATCCTTGCCTGAGAAGCCCTTTTTGTGCAACGCAATGATGACTGTATGTGTTTCCTTGCAGATAACCATGGTTACAGAGGAAGAACAATGATTTCAAGCACCACCCTCCTTTTGAAGCATCCAGTGTGCAATTCTAACTCAATCAGCATGACACAGTGATCTCCAGCCTCATCCTTGTCAACACTCTCACCTGTGTTAATGAGAATCACTGAAATGATGTCAGCAGCTCCTTTTGTGGCTAAAATGCAGTGGAAATGTTTTTTAGGATTAAGTTCATTTTCATGGCTAAGAGGGACTTTGCAATTAATTGCAATTCATCTGATCACTCTTAACATTCTGGAGTAAATGCAAATCGCCATCATAAAAACTGAGGCTTTGAGAAAATTAATATTTGTGTCATTCTCAAAACTTTTGGCCACGGCTGTATTCATAACGTAAACAAAAAGGTTTTAAGGTCAAAAGATGTATGTAAGTTTTCCTAATGCATTGAAATCTTACTCGGTTAAGAGTGGAAGTATCTGAGCCAGAAATTTACTCAAGTGAAAGTTAAAAAGTTGCTACTTTCAAATGTAAACAGTATTTTTTTTACTTATGAAATTAGCTCAGGGGGCAGCACGGTGGTG
>JAQQZU010000035.1:26389403-26402088 GCA_030068025.1 Parauchenoglanis punctatus | reverse complement strand
CACACAAGCCACCACCGCGAGTCTTACCGCACAGAGCTGCTTTCCTGTCGGCACAAAACGCAGTTAGCCCGGCTAGCTGAATAGCGGCGTCCGGAACTCTGTCACTGAGCCATGTCTCCGTAAAAAAAACAAAAAAAACACAGCAATTTCTGAACTCGCGCTGGGTAGTCCGCTGGAGTCGGATATAGTCCAATTTATTGTCCAAAGAACATAAGTTAGAAAGTATTATTGTTGGTGGGGGGGTCGGCTAGGATTAGCTCTTAGCCTCGCGCGGACCCCCACCCGCTTGCCTCGCTTCCACTTCCTTGCACACCGCTTTCGGCGGACCCTCCCCCGGCCCCTGGCATCAGGCGACGCCGAGGACTGGAGGCCTGGTTTCCGTAGCAACCTGAGGACGCGAAGCATTTCCAAAAGGCCCTTCCGCAGGACAAATTGTTTTGAGTATTTCTTTATATCCAGTAATGTTTCTCGTGGGTAGACATAAAAACCGTTTGTTTTGGTGTCCATGTGCCGTCGGAGTTACGCCAAGAAAACAAAATAAAAACAGAAAACACGATTTTAAAAACAAAAAAGCACGATTTCGGATCCGGAGGGGCCGCTGCGTGCATACGGTCGCGCTTCCGACGTCACAATCTTCCCCCCTCACACAGCACTGCCTAGAAGGTTCTTCGGTAGTCCCTCTCCATGAAGATGTACACACACAGAACATCAAAAAGAACTCCTTAATTATCCAAGGAACCCTTAAGAGTCTTTAAAGAACCTGTTTTGAGCTTTTCTGTTGCAGGAATGTTAGAGGAACTTTCATGGAAAAACCTGACAGACTGAATGTTCTTAGACAGTTCCTAGAAATGAAACCTTTAGAAAACATCATGCTGAAATAAAATATTATCTGGGAAGCTCTGTGTGTGTGTGTGTGTGTGTGTGTGTGTGTAATTCAGTCTCAGGGATTGGCTTGTATGCACTTGATTTTAATTGTCCTGGCCATGGTGTTGGCGTAACGCTTTCATCAGACTAATTGAACTGGGGTGAATGCGATTGAGCTTTCTCGGGATTGAATTTTCCATCACAGATCGATTTGAAGCCGGTGCGAGTGCGCTGGTACAGAAACGATGGAGTTTGCCGGATCGCGCTGTTCGGCTGTTTCATATTTAGCCTGTCTGAAAACATTAGCATCGTAATTAATCATGCTAATTTGGGTGTTTGTGAGAAAGTCTGACGCTCACACACTGACACACAACTCGGATATTTCACACTCACTCTGCTCTTCCATACAAGACGGCTTGCTGAAGTCTGACACTGTGCTTTGTCTAGTACACGTTTTCTCTCATTAGCTCCAGTTCAGGTTTTGGTGTTCCACAGTGATTAGAAACTTTTATCAGCATCACTTCTTTTTCAGCTGTTCATTTTACTAAGAAACCGCAAAGCTTAAACTCCTCTGTCCTGAAGAAGTCCAAAAACTTGGAGAACAAGCTCATGAACAGAAACAACTTTAGCTGCACTACAGTCTGAGCTGCAGTTTTCAAAAATTAATCAGCACCTTCTTCTAACCAACGACAATTCAGGATTCAGCAGACCTGCTACAGATTGGTACTGAAAGGAACTCAGGGTGCCTGTGTGAGGCAGCAAAGAACAGACACTGAAACATCTCCACCTGAAAAGAGGGGTCAGAGGTCGCGACCTCAATCAGCCCACTGCTTACTGTGAGGCTCTCAGGCGTTTATACTCACTTCCTGTACACATGTGTGAGATACGGCTGGAGGAAGGAGGTGATGCAGGGGCAAGTCATTTCACACACACACACACACACACACACACACACACACACACACACACACACAAACACACACACAGGAACAATTGAACAAGCACCGAATTCAAATATACATACTACATGATTGAATCTTTAGGTTGTGTTCAGTTCTCACCACTCTCTTCAGGTCTCTCTTTACATTTTATATAAATACAGCTGTAATATTTATTAGATGCTTTTTAGCATTTATTGATGAATTCTCTATAACAGCAGCTCTGACAGTAGTGCAGGCTTATATTAATGTGCTCATTCTAACACGTTATCGTTTCTATAGTAACAGCTCATTCATAGAGTCAGAACAGGAGCTAACACTAAATGTATCTATAAATGGATAAAAACTTTGATCTGCTTGTTCAATAAATTCTATAAAAATTGCATTCGTGGGCAAATTCCTGTAGTGTAAGAGGAATAAAACACTGCAGGACGTTGTTAGTTAGAGTGGTAACTCTTCATTAGACCAGCTAGCTGATTAACTGAGCCACGTTTGTACTGGCACTGCAAGGCTAATAATGCTAACAAGGGAGGCGGAGCCTGTAATTACATTAGTGAGCTGTGTAATTCTTGACTGGTTAATAAAGAACAATTCAGGAGAAATTCCCCAGCGTCTGCACTCTGAGATCAGGAGAACCAAGCTGGGGAAGGCTGGAGTGCACTGCACGCTTCCTGAAGGCCGCTTTTTATCCCATGATGAATACCTCCGAGTTCAGCACTGACCCAGAAAACACTCCACTCCTGTCCTGAAGAACAAGTTGCTCTCAGCCAATCAGAATGCACGGCTCCCAGCCTCTCTTAATGAAGAATGATGGAGTGTTTTTGAGGGAAATAAGATTTAGAGTGTTTTTAACTTTTATAATAAACAGAATAAAGCCACTTCCTGGTAGTGCACTCAGGTTTCTACAGAAAGTGTGTGTCCTCTATTACTGAGCTCATACACGCACTTCAGCCTTTTATTCAAGTAGAGGAATGACAGGACATGACTACTTTTTCTATGACTATTTTTTCTTTCTTTCTTTCTTTCTTTCTTTCTTTCTTTCTTGTTAGTCTCTTTTTGATTTTCCTTTTGCATATTTTTGTTTTAATATATTTTTAAGTGTATTTATAGTTTTCCTTTTCTTTTTTCTGCTATATTTCCTTCCTTTCCCTTCCTTTCCCTTCCCTTTCCTTTCCTGCCCTTCCCTGCCCATCCCTTCTCTCCCCTCTCCTGCCCTGCCTTTCAATCCCCTCCCCCTCCCTCCCCTTCCCTTCCCTCCCCTCCCCCTCCCTCCTCTTCCCTCCCCCTCCCTCCCCCTCCCTCCCTTTCCCTTCCCTCCCCTCCCCTTCCCTCCCCTCCCCGTCCCTTCCCCTCCCTTCCTGTCCTTATATTTTCATTCCTGTTGACCTTTAATTTTCTGTCCTGTCCATTTCTTTACTTTTTTCTGCACCTGTAGCTTAGGGAAACAGTGTTGATCAGGAACACTGAGTCACTGCAGTGGAGTTTAAAGAAAGTCAGGGCGTGAATGGGATTACGTGTATGTCCATCTGTCTGTTTCTTTATTTGTCTGTCTGTCTCTCTCTCTCTCTCTCTCTCTCTCTACATGTGTGAGTGCAGACAGAATGGAGAACTCTTTGGTGTCTTGCCTATTTTTTTAAATGAAATATTATATCCTTTTCTTTTTTTGAATGTGATGTGTAAACAGATGAAAGTGGGGGGTGAGAGAGTGAGCGGGACAGTGTGGTCTCTGAGGCCAGCAGGGAGACGCTGTCTTTCCAGCCCGGTGTCAGGTGTGTGCTGGAGTGTGGAGCACAAGTGGAGGAGGTGCTGTTAGTGGCGGGAGAGCAGGGCAAGTGTGAGAACATCTACTCTACCTCCTGAATGAACAAAGCTGTGGTGGTGTTCCTGTAAAAGGAAAGCTTCCTCAGTGCGCTGACTGAAAGTGAAATATAGTTAAAATATGTTATGATACATGTTTCCTGTTAAGATGTTGAACTGTAGATCGGAAGGTTGTGAGTTCCAATCCCAGCACTGCTACGCTACCACTCCTGGGCCCTTGAGCACGGCCCTTAACCCTCGACTGCGCAGTTGTATAAATGAGATATTCTCTCTGGCTAAGAGCGTCTGCCAAATGACATATATGTAAACGTAAATCTGTCCCTGCGACGTGAGTCATCATTTCTTAAGTGCCACCAGCTCCATGAGAATGATCCCACTGGGCTACAAAAACTGAGGTGAAACATATCCTGTTGTGTTGTAGACGGGTTTTTATATTTCTAAACAATCGAGCTGAGACACTGGAGATGAGTTTCAAGTGAAAGATGGTAAGAGCAGCTCTACTGGAAGCCTGAGGTGCTTTGGGTTCCAGAATGTCAGGCACAAAAAGTTGGGCTGTCTGCATGGAGCTGTGCAGAGTGGGTTATATCAATACTGTGAAGCATGAACTGATGCATTAAAGGCATCTTAAAAGTCAAAAAGTCCCCTCTCCCTCTCTCTCTCTCATGCTCCCTCTCTCTCTCCCCCTCTCTCTCGATCCCCCTCTCCCTCTCCCTCTCTCTCTCTCATGCTCCCTCTCTCGATCTCCCCTCTCTCTCTCCCCCTCTCTCTCCCTGTGTTCCCCCCTCCCACTCTCTTTCCCTGTCTCTCTCTCTCCCCCTCTCTCCCTGTCTCCCACCCCCCTCCTCTCCCTCTCTGACAGGTGATCATTAGGAGTCAGTGATGTGATATGGGTGGAGGAGAGCAGCAGCTGTAGCAGTAGCAGCAGTAGTTCAGTGTTCTGAGGCTGTGTGCTTGTGTTTCAGCGTCTCAGACGGACGATGACAGTCGATAAACTGTCACAGAGACGCTTGTCCCCAAACACCAAAATCACAGAGTAACAGCGTGTTCTACAAAATGTTTGCCTTGAAAAAAAGATGGTTTTGTAAAGTGTTTCTCTTTTCCAAACAAAAAAAAACATGACATGTCAAAGTGATGAATCTCACCAGAGAAATTACAGTTTTGATTTTTAATGAGCTTCACAGGGAGCACAATCTACAGCACAAAGTGTGAATGGATGTGACGTGGGCGGAGCTAGTCCCACTCACCCTCACCAATCACAAGGCTGATAACACTAGTCCCTCCCACACAGATTTTATCACAAACCTAGCAAGTGAAAGCCAAGTTAGCATGTGAAAGCTAACCTATAGAATAAAAATTAAACTAGCAAGTGAAAGCTAACCATAGCCACTGTGTAACTCTATAATTGCGTGGTTGCTACATGGGTCCTGATTTAACTGGGTCACAGGCAGTGTCTCAAACAGAGACTTATCAGTCACGCTCATTAGAATATTAGGCCACACCCATTAGGCCAGTCTCAGATCAGTCTGGTCATCTGCAGTTAAGTGTTTTATCACATTTATCGCCTGTGTCTTTTTTACCCAAACATCACTGGATGTTTTAATAGACTCTCATCTTTGGTATCAAACACACATCAGTGTGCTGGAGTTCTATAAGTCATCTTTATTGGCACACTTTAACTGCTCTCATTCTTTTTAAGCACTAATAAAGATATGTGTTTTGTATCAGACCATCTTTTGTGAGATATGGTTTATATTTCCATGTTTGGTGCAAACACCGTCCACATTTTTAAATTGCATTCTTAATTATTCATGATTTGCTTTGACTTTTTGTTTATCAGCACAGACGTGTTTGTGTGACAGAGTGCAAACTTTCACATTTATTGCCATCGTGATTCTGCATCGCTCTTTTTAAAGGGCAGCCACTCGTTCGTTTGCCTATTGGTTGATCTCAGCAGCCCGAGGTTATTGTGTCCATTTTCAGCGTGGTTTGGTGTTTGGTTGTGTCTGTGGCTGCAGGGTGAGACGCCTGATTTATATCTGTGCCTCTTTCTCTCTCGCGCTCTCGCTCTCTCGCTCTCTCTGTTTCCCAGTAGGATATTAGCTCTGGTTTCACCCCAAGGCCTGCTGTGATGGATAGATGTGTGTTAGTCTATAAAACTCCCAGATCTTTCCATCTGTGATAAAAACAAAATGCATTTGAACCTTTAAACCTCATACATTTAAATTTAAAACTCATTCCAGTCAGAGTAAAGTACAGAGGCAACACTTTACTTAAGCGTAGCGCTCATAGCAGCTACAAAAGACCTAACTAAACCCTCCGTAAGGGATATACATCTAGTATTACTGTGTGTTCATAGTAACTGTATAAACACGTTAAGACAGTTCATATGCAGCTTAATAGACCTTTATAAAGGCTTGCCATATGACACTGACAGATGTGTAATGAGCTGCCTTACGCAAGGTAAAGCCAGTTGTCATGATGTTTTAATGTAATCAGTCCAGAAAGAGCTACATGACAGTTACATAAACACACACAAGACAGTGATATCACTCGTTATACAGGCTTCTCATCTGATAGTGACATATTAACCCTGGTGGTGGTGGTGGTGGTGGGGGGGGGGGGGGGTTAAGCAGCCTAATGATGGTGTTCATGTGGACTGTATAGTGAGTAGGGCATGTGGTTTGGGAGTGCCTACAGTCAGAAAATCCAGAGGTCCCGCATGGATGAACATGGCATATATTCAATTTTTTTCAGTTCAAACATCTCTCTCTCTCTCTCTCTCGCTCTCTCTCTCTCTCTCTCTCTCTCTCTCTTTCACTTTCTATTCCTGTCTGTTTTTCACTTTATTAAAGTAAATAAGAAGAAACAAAGAAAAACATCAATGATAAGAAAGTAAGAAATGTAAACATGAAATAAAAAACAAACAAATATTTGGAATCGAGATTATAAATAAAATCTCTCTCTCCCTTTCTCTCTCTCCCTCTCTCTCTCTCCAGTGAAAGCGATCAGGGTGTTGTTTATCCTGGCTGCTGAGGGTGACAGTGTGACGGCTGCATCTTTTCTCTCTCCGTTCCTCCTGAAGGTAGAAGAAAAGAAACAGCAGAGGAGTGGAGCGTCGGATGATGCGAGCGGAGGAGAGACTGCGTTTATCTGCCACCTACGACAAAGTGTCACAGCTCAAGCCATGAGTCGCACTGTTTCCCTTCAGGTAGTGACACACACCACGCTAACAACCTGCTAAGGCTAAACCCACCAATACACTCACCTGAGAGACACAGAGAGGGAGACAGAGAGAGAGGGAGAGAGAGACATACAGAGAGTCAGAGGGAGACAGAGAGCGAGAGAGAGGGAGACAGAGAGACATACAGAGAGAGAGACAAACAGAGACAGAGAGAGAGACACAGAGAGAGAGAGAGACGGAGGGAGACAGAGAGAGAGAGAGAGGGAGACAGAGAGACATACAGAGAGAGAGACAGACAGAGACAGAGAGAGAGACACAGAGAGAGAGAGAGACGGAGGGAGACAGAGAGAGAGAGACATACAGAGAGACAGAGAGAGAGAGAGAGAGACATACAGAGAGAGAGACAGACAGAGAGAGAGACAGACAGAGACAGAGAGAGAGACAGACAGAGAGAGAGAGACAGACAGATAGAGAGACAGACAGAGACAGAGAGAGAGACACAGAGAGAGGGAGACAGAGGGAGACAGAGAGAGAGAGAGAGATGGAGAGGCAGAGAGTTATACAGACAAATACCTAGTTTCCAGTAGACTGTAGGAAGCCACACAGAGAGACTATATAATGAATAGGGTTAGAAAAGTTAGAAAGAAGCTAGAAAAAGCATTCAGAAGAACTACAGCATCTTGCATAAGTATTCACCCCCCAAATTACAACCTGGAGCTGAAATGAACTTAACTGGTAATGTATTTTATGAATCAAAACAAAATAGCTCATAATATTAAAGTGTGTGTGTGTGTGCGTGTGTGTGTGTATAATCTGCAAAATTACTTACAAATAAAAACAAAAAAGGGCCAACAATGCTCATCACCCTGAGAACACCGTCTCCATGGTGAAGCGTGGTAGTGGCTGTCACGCTGACGGTCAGTATAGATTTCAAAATCATACACAAATATTAAAGGAAAGGTTTGTGATTAAATAAATATTAAACCCTACATTAGTTCTGGTCTGACCAGTTAGCATCAGACGTCACTTGATGATTAGGACAGAATTGAGGTCTGTGTGATTAAAGTGTCACATGATCTCAAATTAATACACCTGTACTGGAAGAACCCAAAGTTTATTATCTAAACAAACAGCATCATCAAGCCTGAAGAGCAATAAAAACACGTAAAGAAAGAGGTTCTGGAAAAGTATCAGTCTACCCAAAAGTTTGAGCAGCCTACCAAGTGACATTTAATATATTATTTTAAAAATTGTAATGAACACAGCACAACTATGACTCTGCCTAAAGGAGGCCATCCAATAGAAATGTAGGTACTCACGCAGGGGATTAGTCAGAGAAACAGTGAAGGCCAAGTGCGACTCTCAACATGGTGCCACCACCACCGTGCATCCATCACAATGCACTTACAATGGCCAGACAATGGCGTTTTTTGTGGGTTATACAGTAACTGTGGTTTGGGACAGGTCCACAGTGATGATGAACACACAGATGAACAATGAAACAAAACACTTTAAAACAATGTGTGAGTCCAGTGTAGGGAATGGGCAGTAGGGACATATTTCTGAGCATAGTGCATGATGGAGATCAGCTCTGACATTTTTTTTCCCCCTCCATCACTTCCAAGTACCCAAGATACGTCCCAGTGACAAACCCAGTTTTCTTGATGAGTTGATTAGCGTGTTAGCATCTTCTGTTTTTGTATTCCACTGGATATTTGTAGTAGTGGACATTTATTTATGTAGAGATCTGATTTATATCGATCAGTTTAGGTGGACTGGAGCAGCAGTGTGGTCTCTACAGAGCTCTTTCCCTGTCTGGAACATTTCTCCAGTTGACAGGAGTGTGTAATGAAGAAGGACGGTGGCCATTTTTTGTCAATCTGCTTGTTTCCTGTCACTTTAAAGGCGACGGTGGTTTATTCGGCCTATTAGGTGATACGAAATGTGTCTCTAGGAAGACTCATCAATCTCCTGTAGTGTTCACTACTTAGCTACGTTACTGTTCCATCACTCCAGATTCCCCACTTTTTAGATTTTATAGCCATGCGACTGTAATATTTATTTTAAAGTCTTCAATCTGTCTTATCTGCATCTCGAAATAAGCGATACTGATGGAAATGGAGTGCTAAAGTGTCTCCTCATGCTTTGGGAATCTGCTGTTTCAATGTTTTGATTCGGGTTTACGGCTGTTACACTGCGCCTCTCAGGATCACGTAAAATTTTAAGTTTTACCTTAGTGCCTATCGTGAATTTTCTCTCGGGCGATTTATTGTAACTGTGTATACTGTTGAATTCTGGATTGTGATTGGTTGGGCAGCAAAAGTGCAGCTGCAAATCACACAGGGACGTCTGGAAGGTGGCGCTGTAAATGGGATGGGGGGTCAGGGCCATGGATTACTTCACCCATCACACATTATACACTACTTCACCCCTCACGCCGTTATCATGTCTTTAGTGGTGCCCCACCCTGCACAGAGCTGACCATCTGCTGTGCTGATTAGACGGAGCGATTAACGAACCCGACCTAAAGCTTTAATTTCAAATATTAAATAATTTGTGTAGTTTACACCTATTAAGAAGTAAGATTTAGATGAAACCTGAATCAAACCCTTAATTAAAAGTCATACACAAGTTATAGGTTGTTAAAGGTATGAATATTTGTAGCCTACGTGAACAAGACACCACTTCTGGGTGAAATCTGGCTGTTCATGTGCTCGTATGGCTCTCAAAAATAAATTGCATGAAACAGAGCATGAGGCCAAATGAAAATAGGTGAAAATAGAACAACAGGTACCTGCAGTTAGCTCAGCTGGTGCATGGAACCTTTACAGAGCTTTTCTTTAGCCTTTTACTTCACTACATGAGCTATAATGGTGTTTATACCTTCCTTACAGCCAGTCTATCTGCTGTGCATTTTTCCTGTGTTCTGTCCGACTGTGTGTTTGGACTGTTGTGGACGCAGCTGTCCGGCGCTGCACGCAGGTGATTCGGTGCACCTACCCTGAGTTAGTTTAACTGATATGCCTGCGTGTAAAGGACTTGATTTGTAGTGTTTGATGTCTTGCTTTGATGCATGTTTCTGGTTTGACGCAGTCATGTAATGCCTCCCTTCCGCTCCTAACAGCCTGTTTTGAGTGAAATGAGCTGTCATGTGTGTGCACGGTTGATAACTCAGCTCCAGTCCTGCACAGACATGATGCCACTGATGGCCGTGTTGGTCAACAGTCTGCTCTGCGCTTTCACAAGCTTCCAGTCTGGTACAAACACTTTCACTTTCATTAAAGGCATATTAAAGTGTATTTATTCTATGAAGAACAAATGTGCTCTCACTCAGGTGCTCGGCTTAGCTGTGAGGTTTTGTACAGAATTTGATGTTAGCTAACCAGATCTTCACTAGGCTATGAAGGCATATATTCTTTATGTTGTTTGGGAATATGACTGATAGAAATGAAACTCAGATCAATTTAAGCACCAATTCATTATTTAAAAAGGTAATAATAATGGTGCCATAAAGGGAATCTCTCGAGGGACCCTTACTTCCAATGTCTATGATCACAGGTTTATATTAACGTGATCATAATACATTATTGTTTCCATAGTAACAGCTCATTCACAGGGACGTGTATGGTGGACTCTCCACTGATGATAAACTGATTGAAAAACATATTTTATTATTAATATGGTGGCGAGTTGTGACATGCTGATTTTCCTCATGGACATTCCACAATGTTAAATGTAACTCTGCAGCATAAATAGATAAAAGGTATCACGTCTTTTTCTTTAATAAATATAAAATTGTAATCATTGGGAGATTGAGGAATAAAACACACAGTGAGACAACGTGGAGTTACTGTGATCATCCTGAAGTGAGTTCTTTTCCATTGAACATTATTCCTTGAAGATAAAAGTTCATTTCCAGCACTCTGAAAGTGACAAATCGGTGAAATAGACCTAGCGATGCAGGGAAAGAATACAGAAGATAGTAAACTCTCTTTTTCTATTCGAATGAAATGTTAAACTACATAACAAATAAACTACGAGTTAAAATTGGAATGAAACTAACACACAGCAGTTGGGTGAGTAAAAGGCGTAACAGGTTTTAGCACAAGCTATCTTTATCTTCCAGGTTGTTGATTATGGCACAATTCTTTTAACAAATGAATAAATTAAACTCAGATCAGACTTTTATCCCTTCAGTAGAAACGCGTAATGATGCACAATCTGATTAGAGGACATTAAATCACCATAAGTGAAATTCATTAGTGTCCTTTATGCAGAGATTACTGCCAGAAGGAGCTGTTTATTATATTACAGGAGGAGGACGGTGGCTCTGTGAGTGCGGATGAGGAGTTCAGTTCCCTCCTCTCTGAGTTCGGCTGCACTCGGCTCCCAGGGTCTCGAACCCCGTGCAGCGTTCCTGCCAGGTTCCAGACCTCACAAAGAAATGCTGATTTCTGACTGAATCTACGCCAACTGGACGTAAAGCAGACGGGGATTAACAGCGCTTGTTTTCTGTCAGAACCTGGAATATGTAAAGTTCAGTACAGAGTCCAAAACTCTCAGACCAAAATGTCCTTATGATCCATCAGCTATTATACAGTAAAGCTCCGGCATATTCCAGCTCATCACTGGGGCACTACAGTCACATGACCTTCCTGTTTAACTTCCTGTTTAACCTCAATGTATTATTATTATTATTATTATTTAAAAAATTTAATTGACTCCACAAACTAATTTGCATTTATCTATCTGAGGATTTGCTGTCGCAGATTTATATCAAACTTATTTATTCATTTGGTGGCTTGTTTATTTGTGTATTATGTTTAGCTGGGTCCCTGATGAAAATAAGTATTTATTTGTTTATTTGTTTGTTTATCTTTTTCAGCTTCATCTATGCTGTTGTGTCATCGTTACTGTCACACATCTCTTCACACTTCTGCCGTGCAACAATTAAAAGTAGAGAAAAACTTTGAATTTCTGTTATTTATTCATTTGTGGTTTTCAGCAGGGTTTTTGAGGTGTTGCTTTTGTCAAAGTTTTCTATCAAATTTATTTATTTGTTTGTTTGTTTGTTTATTGTTTGTTTGTTTGTTTATTGTTTGTTTCTTTGTTTTTCGTTCTTATTGCCACAAATATACAGCATTGAAATCTCCTGGGCCAAATAAATAAATAAATAAATAAATGTGCAGAAAAGAGGATTTAAAAAAATGAAACAAGCAGTAAATAATAAACAGTAGGTAAACATAATATTGGAACAATATAAATAAATAAAGACAAAATATAAATGAATTATTGAATAAATAATTAATTAAATAAATGCAAGAAACTATTGAAAGTAGACGAGTTAAATAACTTTATTTGTTTGTTTGTTTATTCATTCATTCCTTCCTTTCACACCTAGTAATGTGTAATGAGTAATGTGTGTGGGTGTGTGTGTGTGTGTGGGTGTGTGTGTGTGTGGGGGAGGGTGTGTGTGTGTGTGTGGGTGTGTGTGTGTGTGTGGGTGAGGGTGTGTGTGGGTGTGTGTGTGTGTGGGTGTGTGTGTGGGTGTGTGGGTGTTGGTGTGTGTGTGTGTGTGTGTGTGGATGTGTGTGTGTGGGTGTGTGTGTGTGGGTGTGTGTGGATGTGGGTGTGTGTGTGTGTGTGTGGCTGTGTGTGTGGGTGTGGGTGTGTGTGTGTGTGTGTGATCACTATTCAGAATTTTAAGTAGAAACCCCGCTTGCGCTCTCAGTGGGAGAAAATCTCAGCTGAAATGTCAGCTCCATTCGACCCAGTTATTTTTAAAAAAAGAGACTCAGGACATGTCAGGTTTCCCAGATAGCTGAGATGTGAGGTGTCTCTCTCTCTCTCACACACACACACACACACACACACACACACACAC
>JAQQZU010000035.1:26343116-26362724 GCA_030068025.1 Parauchenoglanis punctatus | reverse complement strand
AGGGAGAGAGAGGGAGGGGGAAGGAGGGAGAGAGAGGGAGAGAGAGAGGGAGAGGGAGAGGGAAGGAGGGAGAGAGAGGGAGAGGGAGAGAGAGGGAGAGAGAGAGGGAGAAGGAGAGAGAGAGGGAGAGGGAGAGAGTGAATCAGATAAATGAAGCGATCAATGTTATTATGCTAAACAGATATAATCCCTCGCAGCGCTGTGTGTGTTTCTCTCTGAGGTGTGTTCAGGCCTGTTCCTCATCAGGGCTCATCGATTAGCTGTTCTGCATTTGGCCGTCATTAGCATTGTGTCTGAAATGTCAATAATGACTTCAGAGATGATCTGGATTAATACACGCCAGTCTGACACAGGAGAAAGAGAAGAGGAGTAAATCTTACGCTAAATCATCCAGTGTAGGAGAGAAATACTGTTAGTGTTCATCTGTGAAGACATTTAGCTCTGTAACTGCTTATCTGCCCAGGTGTTAAGCAGTGCTAGTGTATAAGTATGCAGGTGTTTATGTTAGCTGTGTTAGTGTTTACCTGTGCAGCTGTTTATTCGGCTGTGTTAGCGTTTACCTGTGCAGCTGTTTATTCGGCTGTGTTAGTGTTTACCTGTGCAGCTGTTTATTCGGCTGTGTTAGTGTTTACCTGTGCAGCTGTTTATTCGGCTGTGTTAGCGTTTACCTGTGCAGCCATGTTATATTTTCCTGTGTTAGCATGTATGCATGCTAATGTTTACCTGTGCAGTTCTTTAGCTTTGCTTATATTTACCTGTATTAGTGTTAAGTCATGACATATATCTCCTTCTGTCCTTCACCTTCCTCTCCACACATTTCCTGAGGTTTTAACTCACACTTGCTTTAGGTGCATGTGAAAATGTTCATCTTCATTTTTTTCACCACCTCATTGCCATGATTTCATTTGGATCCTCGGTGAGATGTGAACAGCTGGCAGGTGCGCTGCATCTGACTGAGCGCTATCACACTCGACATGTCGAGCAGATCAAATTGTCATATCTGTGAGAAATAATTTTCTATATTTGGGCTCTGTGGCAGAACACACTGCGTTCCACTTCATATGCTCGGATCTCGGGGAAACTCACTGAGCCCGAGTCCTCATTTACAAAAAAAATAAACTAATAATAATAATAACAATAATGTAAGAGACAGGAACAAAATAAATAAGAACAAACAGGGACATTCAGGTAATAATGTGGAGACAACATGCCTGGGAGGTTTTGCTGGAAATCTGTAATTTAATCTCACGGTTGGTTTAAGGAGAGAATGTAAAATGCTGTTAAAGATTCGGTGTGTGTAGTGCGAGGGTCAGCTGAGTCGCCGCTTCATGCCGCTGGAGGTCTAAAACTCCCACAGGAACAGAAAGACCTTCAGTCTCGGCTTCGTCCGAATACAAAAGAGCACTTCAGTCTGAAGTGACCACCAGATTCCCACAAGCCCCTGGCTGAGTGAACAGCACTGTAATAACATCATTAATTAGGTTCTGAGCTGGGAAAGCTCGTATCTAAACACACCCACAGGCCAAGCGAGTGTTAGCTCTCAGGCTCTCTGCGTTCTGTTGAAAACTGACCTCATGGATAATATGTACAACTCTAAAAACTGATGATCAGCCCCACCCTCCTCTCACCTTAACCGCATGCAACACGCTGACAGGACTGGGTTTAATATGGACACAAAGAAGGAAAATCCGGTTTCCGGTTAACTAAGTTAAGAAATTATTTTGCATCTCATCTATTTACCTGTGCTGATGTACACCTGTGTCTGTTCCTGTACCTGCATTCTAGCACTTAATATGTGCTAGGGTTTAGCTGCAGTATTGTTTACTTATGTTTGGTGCTGGAATTAACCTGCTCTTTATATAACAATGCTACTGTTACCTGTGCAGGTGTTAGCTGTAGTATTTTCTTGCTGTAGCACATTTATCCTGTGCTAGAGTGAAATTTGCTGGTATTTATTTGTGTTTGTGTTTTACATGCTGGTGAGATTTGTATCCTGTAATGTGTTTAGCTATGCCAGTGTTACATGTGCTATTGTTTTCTTGTGATGACAATTACCTGTCCTAATGTATCTGTTCTGGTATTTATTTGGCTGGTGATCACCTGTGCTAATGTTTTCAGTGCCATACACAGTGTTTACCTGTTTATCTGTGCTAGAGTTTATGTTAATGTGTACTAGTCAGCTTTATGAACCCTTCACCATGCTGAGACCATGCTAAACACTGATGTTTTCTCACACGCAGTGCTCATAGTCCCTCTTCAGCGATGTGTGAGATAAGAGCTTTAATGCCGCAGATTAAAATATACATCTGTAGAGATGCATCTCAGAGCTCAGTCCAGTGCTTTTGGCTCCTCTTAGTGAAGAGGAGCACAGCATTTCCTTTTAATCGTACTCATGAGCTGAACATAGCATCATAATTGGTTCCATTAGCGTCCGACAAGCAGCAAAGAGCCTGTCAGTCTTCTCCTTGTTAAAGATCAGCAGTGATCCCACACTTTCCATTTCAAAGATGTCTCTGACCAGTGCTTTCAGCAGCTCCTGCTAATTACCATGCAGACATTCTGAAAGAGACGGAGATCAAGCCGGCTCGTTTAAATGTTATTTCTGGAGCCGTGTGGAGAGCAAATGTGTTTTTAAAGACAAATGTCTGTCTTTCATCTGTCTTTCATGTAATTGCAGAAGCAGTCAGGATGAGCTCTTCTAAATTAGCCCACACCAAACCAGATGCCCTTTGCTATGTGAAGCAAATTACATAAACATGAACAATGTAGGCCAAATAAGAGAAAACATTATAACATGTCTGGGTCAACATGAAAAATGTAGTACTTACAATGGGAGAGTAAGATAGACAGATTGCTCAGAAAAAGCAATAGAAAAGGAAACTATCTTAAAAGGAAACTTAGCAAGCTATCATGAAAAATGCGAATCTGATGAAAGTCACGTGAATGCTGAACACTTTTGACTGCTATGCTACTTTCTCACATAGCCGGTTGAGATGGGTTTTTTTTACCGTGGATGAGGCTTACCGTGGCCATTCCAGGAGGTTTTGCAGGCGTTCCGGTGAAAGAGTGATGGAGGAGCAAATATGCAAATGAAGCCATGGTAGCCACAATAGTAGCCACGGAAAATGCCGGTAGATTCCCACGTAGCATCCGCAGTTGACGCGAATGTGTGACAGCAATGACGCAGCGTATGGCAATGAAGGCAGTGTGTGCGGTTTCAACGGAAATAAGCCACGCCCATTAGGACCACCAGGCATGGAAAAACTTTAGCTTGGGCAGTTGGAATGGATTCCAACGGATTGCTACAGATTGCTATAGTAGACCATGTAGTCTCGTGTCTTCATCATGGATGTACTATGCTCGCTACGGTCAAATTTATCCGTCAAAACATTTCCAACAAGTTTTACATTTTTGGAGGATGCCACAGATTTAAGCCACGCCCTCCCGGTTCTCTAGGAAGCGATAGGTACTACAGTCCAGCACGTCAGTGTTTATGCAGGGAAAGTTCACCTGCTTAAGTCCATTTTCTAAACTCTACTTGCAGATAATTAAAATCACCTAGGTGTAGTTCATGTCTCTGATGTTGCTAGGTTTTCCTTGCTAGTTGCCAGTAGAATTGACCTGGACAGGGTTTTTCAGTAAGGTCTACACCACCTCCTTCAAACACAAACACTTACCTTGAATCTAATCTAATCTAAAATAACTAAAGAAAATGCTGTCACTGTTACACAAACGTGAGACAGACCTTAAAAATGAAACATTAAAAAGACTAATATAATGATGCATAGTCATAGTTTAACTAGTTTAATTTAACAAAATGGCTTCCACACTTATTTTCCAGCAGCACATAAAATAGCACTTGACCCAGCACATCCTGCTATTATGCAGTTATTCATTTTTGTTTTGTTTCCACATGTATGACAGTTATTAATAGGCATTACATTGTGATTGCAAGACACCAGGAGTGAAGGGGGAAATAAAAGCAAATACGTATAAAAGCAAAAAATTAGTGTTGTTTCATTAAGTATCATAAATGTTGGGAGGCGTTTAAACGATCAGCAGGATTTAAATAGTAACATGTGACATCAGCGGGCATCGAGCCGAAACTCGTTATTCATTACAACACTGCTGCTATATTTTAAACACAATAACACACTTCAACTTCCAATTATAACCCCTTCTGTAGCTTCTGCACACACACTACATCAGCAGTCTTCATTATAAAACAACAACAATGAGCAAGGCTTTGCAGAGAGCACCAATTAATGCAGAAATCATAGACAAATTACGGCATCTGTATCCTCTGTAGTATTTCTGCACTCTTTGGTCACTAATCTTATAGAAAAACTGTCTGCTGCAATTTAATAAAAATGTATTCTACCTTGAAACTCTCTCTCTCTGTGTCTCTCTCTGTCTCTGTATGTGTGTCTCTCTCTCTCTCTGTGTCTGTGTGTCTGTCTCTCTCTCTGTCTCTCTCTGTTTCTCTGTCTGTCTCTCTGTGTGTCTCTCTGTCTCTCTCTCTCTGTGTGTGTGTCTCTCTCTCTGTGTGTCTGTCTCTCTCTGTGTCTCTCTCTCTCCATCTCTCTGTGTGTCTCTCTGTGTCTCTGTCTCTCTGTCTCTCTCTCTCTCTCTCTCTCCCTCTCTCTCTCTCTCTCTCTGTATGTGTGTCTCTCTCTCTCTGTGTGTCTGTGTCTGTCTCTCTCTCTGTCTCTCTCTGTGTCTCTCTCTCTCCATCTCTCTGTCTGTCTCTCTGTGTCTCTGTCTCTCTCTCTCTCTCTCACTGTCTCTCTGTGTCTCTCTCTGTGTCTCTCTCTGTGCCTCTGTCTCTCTCTCCACCTCTCTCTCTCTCTGTTTGTCGGTCTTTTTTCATCTTTCAGTAATAATAATCTTTGAACATAAAATAGTAAAATAAAAATATAAAGCAAAACAGCAAGAGCAGAAAACTGTGTGGTAGAAATTTAACATAACAGAAACAATATTTAATAAAAAACATTAAATATGCATCTTTATTTCACATTTTAAAACAGTTTATTAATTATAACCACTGTTTTAGTAAGATGATTAATATAGAGTTGAATGTTTCTTTGTTTGCTTTAATTTCATGTACTTGTTTTGTTTGAGTCTGTTCTATTTTTCCTGCCAAACTGTTAAATAGAAAACTAACTGGACACAATTTTGTTTATTTGTCTATTTGTTTGTTTGTTTTACATTAAAAAAAAAAAACAATTTTCCCTGGCCAACTGTTTAGTAAAAATAATAACTCTAATGTCCTAGACTATTTATTTATTTATTTATATGGTTAAATAGTTTAACTAAGAGCACTAATTAGACTTTCAGAATTTGGAACATTTCACGAAACATTAAGCACAGCAGCATATATTTAATCTTTTTTCCCCATTTGTACGTGACTTTTAGGGAAAATAAAAAATATTGGCCCTCCTCACTCTTGACTTGTTTGCATCATGTGACAGATTTGAGTGTGGTGTGTCAGTTAATAAGTGTGTTTGTGTGTGCGGTGCTGATCCCTCCAGCGAGGACTTCCTTCATGTCGTTCTCGATAGCGGCATGTCCGATCCTCTCAGAGATGCAGGAGCTCCATCTGTCATAAATTACAGAGCAAGAGTTGCTCTCACGCTCCGTTTCTGCTGCTGTCGTGCATCATTTCATGCCTAAGTAAAGACTAAATCTGTCTCACTTTCTGGCTTTCTCTTTCTCGCACTCTCAGCCCTCAATCTCGTGCTCAGTCATGTGTGATGAAGTCTGCTGTGTGTATTTACACTGCCAGGGAAAAGAGTGAAAACTCCTGCCTCTGAAATGATACGTGAAGTTCTCAGACAACTCACAGAGCTCCACACGTTTTACCAGGAATCCTTCTGATAACATTTCTCAGTTCACTGTGAAGCTGAACTCGAATTTATTAATGGTTTGCTACAGCAACCTCTACATCGGCAGGAAGACACCAGTTGAGAAGACCTGTACCAGCTCAGTGACGTCAACACTAGGGTGTGAGCGCACCTATATGCCTCAGAGGCCATGGATTTGAACCAAGAAAAATACAAGCAGAGGCTACAGTGGCTGTCCTGCAGCCATGACCTATGCACAGAAAACTCACACTCACCTTCCAAACCACAACACAATGTCTCCATGGTGCACTCTAGATCAGGTTGCTGGCACCAGCTGGATCTCATCATCACCAGGACAAAGTACACCTTACCTGCACACGCCAAACAGCATTCCTGCGGATCCGTAAAGAAGGTGTAAGAACACTCAGATTTGCACATGTATGATGTAAGTTCATAAAATTGCTTAGAAAAGCATTAGTAAAGTATTATTTTTCATGACTATAGTCTTTATAGTCTAAAACTTAGTCTCATCAGATACGATATTTCAATATTCTGTAAAATAAAAGCATGTCTGTTTACAGAATCAAACGGCCTGTGAGCATGCAGGCCTTCTTTACTATTGCCATGGCAACTGGCTTGTCTAGCAAGTTACTTTCATTCTTATTTCACATGTTTCTGAGTGACAGCTCACTCCACCAGAGTGGTAAAATTAGTTCTATATCAGAATATTCACGGAACATTTGAGATTTTATCTTCTATTTCTATTAAATAATAGACACAAAAAGGACAAAATATGTATTTAATCACTCTGGAGTGGACAGAGAACCAAGTACAATTGAAGCTAATCTCTCAGAAACACAGCTCACCAATGCTTTATAGTAATGGCGTCAGTAAGAACTATTAAAACGTGCATGACATGGGCAACTGTGCAAGATTGATCAAAGATTATAGTCATTAACACATCAATTTTGTAGGTCTTAAGACATTTCGATGTATTAAGATGACAGAAAATACCCTGCTAACATCCTTATCCCCATCCCATGTGCACATTATGCTAACCATACAATAGAAGACTCTGAAAAGACTTTTCAAAGACCAAAGTCTTTCACATCTAAAGACAATGAGTCATTAGTCACAGGGTTTTAGTCATGCCACAACTCTAGCAAAACTCTCATGATTTTATTCCGTCATTCCAACAGTGAAATTGCTTGAAAAGTTGTTTGGCGTAAGGCCAGAATTAGTGTTACTCTAAATGTATGATGTTTCTGCTGTTGTTTTTGTAGCAAAATATATATATTTTTTTATTTTCTGGCCTTAGAAATTCTTATATTTGATGCAGCAACCCTGGATGGATGTGATTCAGACAGCTCATTAGTGCTCAGAAAGGTCGCTGTCTTGCTTACACTACTCCAAGTCATGGCCTTTCCTTGCATCAGTGACAAAGCAGTTCATCTCCAAGCTGGAACTGATGCCACTAGATATGCCTAAGCAGTCTTAGCAATTTACAATTTACACTCAGCAGTTGCTGCCTATGGAAGAAAGAAGGAAAGAATGCAGAGTGGTATGAGGCTAACCCCACTGCAATGGAGCTCCTGACTGCCGCAAAAAGGATCACATTTGTCCACTACAAGTGCTTGATGCCCAGGATGCTTTCAGAGCTGAAGCCTAGCCGACAACCTGAAGATGCACAAACGTACACTGGCTCCAGCTATGCTCAGCCATCCAGCAGGTCCCTGACACAGGGAATATGTGAGGTGTCTATGGAGGACATAAACATGCCACGGGCCCAGCCACGAGGAAGTACCACTCAAGACCAAAGAAGAAGAAGTCATAACAGACAGGAAGTAGCAGATGGAGTGGTGGGTGGAAGACTACCTGTACTTCTACATGAAACTGTCTCAGAAGGATCCCTCAGCCATATTGCTTGTTTTCTGTCAGGGAGAACCTAGATGAGGAACCAACTGCAGCAGAGCTTGAGAAAGCTATTGATGCACTGGCCAATGGTAAAGCACCGGAGAATGACACCATTTCACCAGAGGTCTTTAAGGTATGAAAACCAGCCTTGCTGTATGAACTTCTCTTCATCTGCTGGAGAAAAGGCTCTGTCCCCCAGAACATGAGCAATGCTAAGATCATCACCTTGCTCAAGCAGAATGACAACTTCAGGAATTCCCTCAGGTCATCCTCCCCAGTCTGAACACACTGGCCATCTATCCAGAATCGCAGTGCAGCTTCAATAACTTTATACATCTGGGCTCCTGCACCATCACCAAGGAATCTGGCAGAACAGTTCCCTCACCAAGCTGGATGTCTACCAGGTATGCATGATCAGCACACTTCTGTGTGGCTGCAAGATCTGGACTACCTACTCCTGGCAAGAAAAGGAGCTTAACTCCTTCTACCTGTGATGTCTCCAGTGCTTCCAGAACATATCCTGGGAAGATCATTTTCTAAAGGCTGTCCCCATCTCCACAACAGCGACCTCTGCAAACAGACACTGTTGCAGTCATTGATGAGTCATCAGCAGCAGAGACTGCAACACCAGGATGTGGTTGTTAATAAGCTCCACTCTTCTGTTTGGCTTCCCACTAGATGTTGGAGCGTGGCTGTTGGGATTTGTGTTTATTCAGCTACAAGAGCATTAGTGAGGTCAGGTGCTGATGTTCATTGAGGAGACCCGGGGTGCAGTCGGTGTTCCAGTTCATTCCAAAGGTGTTCAGTGGGGTTGAGGTCAGGGATTTGTGCAGGACACTCAAGTTCTTCCACTCCAACTTGTCTTCATGGAGCTGCTTTGAGCACATTGAGGCATTGTCATGCTGGAACAGGTTTGAGCCTTTTTAGGTCAGTGAAGAGAAATTGTAATGCTACAGTATACAAAACATGACTTGAGTGCTACACTTTTCATAGCAATTGAGTCATCATGGCAATTGTAGGCCAAAGCCATTGTAGCAAAACTGCAAAACTGTTTGTATCAACAGCAGTCCAATGCCATCTTCACAGTTTCTAAGTGTATCTTTAGGTTCTCCATATGGGACCATCTTCAGCAGGAGTGAAGTGATGGTAACTCCAACCAGAAGTAGGACATCAGGATGGATCAGGCAGGTCCAGAAAGCAGAAGGGGTCAGGATCACTGTTGTCTCAGGATTAGCATGTGCAGCTGGATAAACAGAGAGAGAGAAGATAAATGAGAAAAAGCAGATTGTTAGGTATGCTCATTGTCACCTAACAGTAAGGAACAGAGTATATCGTGTGCTGAGTGCAAGCAGGAACTCTGGCAAGGCTAGCTATGACAGCATAACTAAAAGGGAGAGCCAGCAGGTGACACAGACTGCGCTCTGGGACACAGAGAGGCCAGCCACTCCACAGTCAACACACCTGAGTGAACGTGTGAGATTGGGGGGGCGACAGCATCCAAACATCCCAGTTTACCAAAACACTCTACACCTGAGAACCCCCCAGATCTGCACCTTTATAATATACTTATCCATGTGTACGAGGCCTGAGTTTCAGTCCAGTAACACTCTCATCTGCGCTAACGGTTTCTCCCACAGTGCTGGTGTTTCAGACAGACGGTGTGAGGGACGTGTGTAAGTGTGTATCAGGGTGTAAAGCAGTGTTAACATTTGTTACAGAGTTAATAGCAGCTCCACTCAGCTATGCTATGCTAAACTGGCTCTATCAGGCTGTCCGCTCTGTTTAACTCTGAGAGACAGAGAGAAACGACTGGGTCAATAATCATGATCTCTGCTGGAGCAGGAAAACTGTGTGTGCGTGTGTGCATGTGTGTGTGAGTGTGAGTGTGAGTGTAAATTCTGTCAGTTCTGTTCTCCGGGATATACAAATAGACAGACAGATAATCATCATGAACGCAGTCAGATTTTTGTCTCTGTTTTCTCGTTCCTCTCTGATGCCAGAGACAGTAAGAAGGTGAATAAAGTCCATTTCTCAGTAAAAATCCATGAGAGATTAGATTATTAAATCCATACTGACAGACAGGGAGAGATCCTGTAACACATTTTAGGAGCTATGTGGTTAAAACTTCTGTCTCTCGCTGTGAAGTTAAAAGCTATTCACAGTTGGTAGATGTGCTTAAATCAATTCAGTTAAAAAAATCTGATCCATGTTGAAAGACCTGAAAATAAGGTTCAGAATTGAAGTCATGCCTTCAAGACATTCAGGATCCTTCTAACCAAGGACAAAAATAAAACATGCAGTTATTTTACATTGACAAATAAGGCTTTAAATATTTTATGACAAGCTCATTGTTTTTGTTTTTTTGTTTAATGCAATTGCTGTAACATGGTTGTTTTTTTTTGTTGTTTTCCAGTCCATGAAGGGGTTTTTTGTATAAACGCTACCAGATATCATCAAACATATATATATATATATATGATCCTTATTTAAGAACAGCCTTTTTTAAAATACATTTTGTGGTGATATAGTGCACTGGTCCAAACTAAAAAGCTTCTAAGCATGTAAACAGGATAAAATTCTCCAGCTGTCATCAAGCTAATGGGGAGTAGCAGCACCAATGTTTTGAGTCGTACAGCGATCATGGCTTCATGAGTTCACCATCAGTGATTCCTTTGCGTTTCAGTTCCTTGGCTCTTGGCTTCAGCCAGTGCTGTAAACACAGAGGAAGCATTCTTTACAAGCTCTGAGTGAAGCTGCGGTTTAATGTCCCACTTTAGTAGCTCTCTCTGGCACTGATACGCCGTAAAAGCGTGCAACAAGCAACAGGTCTTTTACGGCAGCTGCTCTAACAAGGGCCGAGAGGTGAACGGATCCAATCTAAAGCTGAAAGTTGTGTCCTGCACAACATAGCCACACAGTAAAACAAAGAGTGGAGAGGAAAGGCACAAGATGAGCTCCAAATTCTCAAACAGCCCAGAGAGAGTGAGTGAGGAAAAGGGCTGAAGGGAAACGCCTGGATCAGCTATTATTGCTAAATGTTTAAGCACTTTTAGACAAACCAGGCACGGCATAAACACCCAGCAGCCTCAGGTTTCCCAGCATTCATATCTATATATTATACACAATAGAAACATTTGCTAATCCAGACACCCTGTGGAACGTTCTGGTAACCTTTCTCTTCTTCTGTCTAATTGTGATTAAGTAATCGAGTTATTTCAAACAGTCATCTAATAATAGTACTTCAGCAGATTGCTTTAGTTTTTGGGTTTGCTACATTCTAGAAAGATCAGGACTGTTTACTGGACACTACGAGGATCTTCTGGAAAGCAGGGACACTGCAAAGTGCTGCTGTGAGTCAAAATGGGACATTTAAGTAGCATTTCATTCTAACGTCTGCGTGAAATAAAATAACGATAAGAACAGTCATATAAAAATGATGAAAACTATGGGCACATAACATGATCTTTACATTATCAGATTTAAAAAATGCAGTAACTAATTATGTTTGTGACCCCACGGAGATGTGCTGCGCAGTGCAACATGATATTCAGCAGGGTTGCCAGGTCACAGGTCACAATGTCTGCATATTGCAGATACTGTACTGCAAATCAGAAATGTGCTCCACAGTTAACTTTTATTAAAATAAAGAAGAAACATGCATTCTTATGTTTTCCCGTAACATTTCAAGCATGTTTTGTGTGTGTTTTGGAGTTGTAGCTTGGGTGGAAATTTTGTTGAAACCTGGCAATCCATGAGCTTTGTCATGCTGTTCTTTAACGTGAAAACCTCAAACTCACGCAACTTCATTTTCCTAAAAGGTCCCTAAAGCTGGCAAGATTGCATTAAATTAAAAAAAGCATGGTATGAAAAGATACCATGGTTAAGATAACGTGCATTACTTTCTTTTCCATGTATCTAAACCAGAAGTAAAGTTCCAGTGCGCTAAAGCCCCCGGCTCACCCTTCCCAGAATCCACGGCGTCATTTTTGTTTTGAAAGCATGTGACTGCTTCCTGCTCGCGCTCTGTGCAGCAAAACCTCTTTTTCTTCACTCACCTGTCATACGTCGAAGCTTTAAACAAATGATGCCTTATCTTTTCTTTCCTTCGTGGCCGATTGGTTCTGGTCCGTTACATACAGAATAACCCTACAAACGCTGATGATCAGTCAAAAGAATTTAAAATAGTCATACTTTGACAAAATATCTTCACTTTCATGTTACAGTTTAACATCTGTGGCCCAGGATGTCACCGGATTGTTGCAGTTTTTTGAATATCGATGGCATCAGAAAGGTGACCCACTACTTGGCGCAGAGGATGCTGGGAAGGGTGAGCTGACTACTGAAAGGTCATGTAAAAGTGAAAAAGAAGAAAATCAATTCATTCCAGTTCCACTGAAGCACGCCACGCCCACCTTCACATTTATTACCTCTATCTGTCGATGGGAAAACAAGACGAGCGAGAAGAGTAACAAGAACAGGAAGCTAGTTCTCACTGATTATCAGCATCATCCACGTCAGTCTCATCACAGGAGGTCTAATTCACTCGCAGTGTTTAAATACGAGCCTCATCGACGTCTCTTCACCCCGCTGCTCTCAGTACACGCTAACACCTTAAAGTCTTTTTTGCTCATTTTAACACGTGCTCAGTGTGTGTAAAGTCTCTCAGTTTTGATGTTGGTGTGATGGAGCAGGTGGCATTCGGACAGTGTGCAGCGCAGCACGAAGCGCATTCGTCTAAACGTGATCAAATCAGGAGAAATTCACTCTTAGCTAGCAAAGCTGCAGATGTCTTTCAGCAGAGTGAAGATTTCCACCACTGCTTTCCTGAACAACGTGATGTTTGCAGATACACACCGAAGCAAGGTTCGAAAATGACCTGAAGAAAAACATTTCCACATATATTACTTACACCGAAACTCAACTGTTTAGGATTTTTTTCATTATTCAGCTGACATTGGAGAAACCTTTGCAGCGCAGCTTCATAGATCTGGGAAACATGTTTGATAAGAGCTTGGAAGAGAACGTGTTTCTTTTAAGTCTGCTTCCTCTCGAGGTTTCATGCTCATGTCTTTGTTATCTCCGGGATTGTTTTTTTTTTCACGCCACCGTCACCTCCGGATTGTTCATTAGGGATCGAACTCCACATGCGGATTTCTGTAAAGCTGCTTTGTGCTTGGTTAAAAGCGCTTGAACAGATCAAATTGAAATGAATATTTCTCTCATGTGAAAGGGTCTGACCTGAAGGTGTTAAAGAGCTTCATCTCTCAGGCCTGTTTAGATCAGAGCTTTGTGGACATGTCTCAAGCGCTCAGCGTCTGATTTTTCTTTCAGCCAGATGAAAAACAAAAAACAAACCAGAGTGAGCACCAGGCCCGCTGTCCAATTAGCCTTCAGCTCTGTGGATTTTCATGTCAAGAGCCTTTTTACTCTACAGAGGAGATGCAATTTACTCTCAGGGAGGCGTTTGAGCTCAGCCGAGTGTGTTGGGATGCTTTCTCTCTCCCTCTCTCTCTCGCGTGTTCTCTCGCTCTCGCTCACACACCACGCTGAATGTGTTTGCTTTATGGTGGGAAATCGTTGGCGCATTATCGTTGTCTGCCGATGTGTGGTGTGTCGTGATTCGCTGTAAATTAAATTAATAAATGGAGATTAGTGCCAAGAGCCAGAATTCATTGAACACGTTCAGCGTTAAAGCCTCCGAGTGTGCAGGTCAAGTCTGGGCTTTAGCAGCATAAGTGGATTTTTTTGCTCAGGCGCCCTTTATTAAACATTCAGACACATTATAAGTGTAGGATTAAGGCTGTGTCTCGACTCTTACACACTCCTTCACCGTACCACCACTACACACTCGACTGCTTATGCAGCATCTTCTGCAGCTCTCATGATCCTGAAGTGCATGACCAGAAAGGTGTACAGCATATATACCTGATGCTCTGTAGCTGATCTGGGAGTCTTTGTGTTGAGCAAATAAGCTTAAAGACATCACATCTCCACTTACCGCTCCTCAACACAAACTCCACTACAGATCTGCTCAACGTTTTGACTTTTAACATTTATTTTGAAACAATTTCAGAAGGAAGATGACACGATTGCCTCGTCTTCATTTCCTGGCAAAAAAAGTAATTCTCTCAACAAATAATTCTTATTAAATAACAACACTGCGTCATATCACTATAACCAACCTTTTATCTTAGATTTTATACGATTGTATCTCCTCCTGAAATCCAGGATCAAGGGAAAGGCTACAAAGCTTAGAATTCACATTGATGATTGATTTCTCTAATTATTTTTTTTGGATTAACTATGAGTAAGAAATAATTGCATGAGGAATAAATCACTTAGTGTGGTTCTGTTAGAGGAAAATAATTAAAGTTTCTATAACAGTACATCCCCCGAGCTTTTTTTCCTCCAATAGCGCAGCAATTTGCAAACTACATTTTTCTTGTATATTAAAGGAGGAGTCGTCGATTCTGGAAAAAGATTCTGTTGATATTTCAGAAGCTCCGCCCCCAATTTCACAGACGCACAATGCCAAGGCAACACGAGCAAGAAAACCCCCATCTCCTCCCTCCCCTTCTCCCTGTCCTGTGATTGGCTGGAATACGCCCCCTGTTGCCAATTGGTTGGAATTGTATTGTTTGTTTTAGGAACAATTAACTATTTCTGTTTCATATTATTGAAGTATGAAAGTAAAGCAAGTAAAAAGAATATAAAAAAGCGTTTGAGCTCTGATCATCTCATGTTTTGGATTTTGGTTGAAGAGGAACTCGGCGCTCACATCTCCAGTGGCTTCTTAAAAATACAGAGCTGAGAATGTGGTCCAGGTGTTTTTATTGATTCCTGGTGTTTTATCTGCTCTTCATAATTCTCCTTGTTTCTGCCAAGCTCAGTGAAATGAATTATACAGCTGTGTGTTTGTGTGTGTGTGTGTGTGTGTGTGTTTAAGGTGAATGTTCTCTGAGACACAGATGTGGTTCATATCTCTGTCAGTATTGATGAACAGCCGCATTGGCATCTCTATGTGTGGAGAGTTACTTATGGAAGAGCTGCTCAGATTTATTTTATTACAGAAAAGGCATCGCTTTAATTCAGATCAAGATGTTTTAATTGAAATGTTCCATATGTAGATGATAAATAATATTTATTCGCTAGTGTATTTATTCATCCATCTGTATTTTCCTCCTGAATTAGCTCCTTCTCTTCAGGTGTTCGCGTTTGGAGGTTGTAAATGTTAAATATTAAGTGTTAAAGCTTTAAAGTTTACACCAATAACATGTTGCAGTAAGGAATTCAAAGCTATATTCCATTATTAAAGCTGTTACTATTTTGCTCTTTGGAGCTGTAGCTGAGCTTTTCCCCCAAATATATCAATCTTCTATTAGCTGTGATTGATTATTTTAGCCTTGCAAATTTATATTCGATAATTGCAGCTTTTTGGATTATTTTAGCTTTCTGACCCTGTAGTAATATATATATTTTTTTTAGATTTATGAATATTAGCTTGTTTACTTTAGCCTTCAGCCTCAATGAGATGTACTATATTATTCCAGCATTATTAAGACCGTTGATTATTTAACATTTTTTAATCAGTAATCAGTTGTTTTAGACTTCTTGAGAATCTTCTTACTAGAAGAAGAGTCTGGATCTGATTATTTTATCGTCTGAGGTGCTGTCAGCATTACAGATGTGTATTTAAATCTAATTCCCCATGATAGTTTTGTCACTTGGACTTTTTCTTCCCTTGAACAGGAAGGTGTAAATACGTGCTGATCTGACATTTAGCATCTTTAATACCGCGCACTTGTGGCTTGAGTGACAGATGACTGTAATTTAGCCTTGATGGCTGAACGTACAAGTCAACTACTATGCACTCAAACAAAAAACGGCACTTTAATACCCGCTGAGCACTGTGCACTTATTAGAACGATTCAGGCTGGCCTCCCTAATGCCTTTACCTTTACCTTTTCATTTGCTTGATAAGCGGCCTGACCTTTGAAGACAGACAACATGACGAGGAGGGCTGTTCACCTTCATCGCTCTGTCAAAGAGCTGAGAATGCTTCATGCTTCAGTACGAACCATCTTGAGTAATGCTTGAACCTTTGCAGGCTGTCAATCAAAAGAAGGGGCGGAGTAAAAACAAGAATTAGAAATACATAAAAGTTCATCATTCATTGCTACAGCTATAAATGTTTCTGTTCGCAGAAAAGCCTAGACAATTTTTACGACAGAAAACCCCCCAGAACATGCCTGATTTAGGGTAAAGGGGATACTGTGTACCATTATTATTTTTTTGCTAAACTGTTCCTTTTGTGGTGTAACAAATGTTTGCAAACTTGTGTGCAACGTAATGAACAATCTGTAACCAATTACTTCTTTCTTTCTCCACAAGATTACACATTATTATCATGATGAATGATACTAATTTTGTTTTAGGTTATAAGTGTGTGTGTCGGTGTGTTTTTGAGTGGGCATTGAGTAGTGTCTCTTTG
This sequence comes from Parauchenoglanis punctatus, assembly GCA_030068025.1. Classification (NCBI taxonomy): domain Eukaryota; kingdom Metazoa; phylum Chordata; class Actinopteri; order Siluriformes; family Auchenoglanididae; genus Parauchenoglanis; species Parauchenoglanis punctatus. Next base: position 26,346,476 of record JAQQZU010000035.1, on the reverse strand, counting down.
TGTCTGTGCAGGTCAATGGGGCCGGTGTAAAGGAGAAGAATGTGGTTCCAGCGGTGTTCAGTCTCGCAGTGTGTGGTGTGTTCACTCAGATGGCTGGCACACACATCACTCAAACTGCCAACACTCCATCAGGCCTGACACTCAGAGGCCCTGCTTCAAAGTGTGCGAGTGGCATCAGGACCTGTTCGAATGGGATGTGTCCGAGTGGAGCTCCTGCTCTCTCACTCTGAACTCTATTGAGCTGAGGACACGACCCCTGGCGTCCGAGTGCATCACGGCCCAGCACGGCATTCAAAGACGTTCTGTTCGCTGCGTCCGTGTGTTAAACGGCACCTCTGTATCTGATCGGATCTGCGAGTTCTTCTCTCCTAGGCCGCCTCTGGAACAGGCGTGTCTGATCCCGTGCCCTCTGGACTGCGTGGTGTCTGATTTCTCTTCATGGTCACGCTGTAGCGGGATGTGCGGGATTGGATTGAGGCACCGGACACGCCATGTTCTAGCAGCACCAGCGTACGGTGGGGCCGGATGTCCGAATCTGAGCGAAACACAGCCGTGTGAACACATGTTGCCGTGTCCGATAGGCGAGGACAGGAATCTGTACAGCCTGAAGGTGGGAGCGTGGAGTGAGTGTAGACTTCCACAGCACAAAGATGTGTTGATGAATGGAAGGACAACCCTGGATTTTGGTGATAAGGAGAGGAATATGGTGAAGAGACATGTTCAAGGTGGCCGTTACCAACATTCATACCATGCTCATCAACACCATCAAGTTCAAAATCAACATCATCAACACGCTTATCGAGATCAACCCCACGAAATCCATCAACAAAGCCAACAGCAACATTATCAAAACCAAGACCAACTTCTTCAAGGCCAAACCTACATTCACCAACGCCAGGAGCAGTTTCAACACACAAACCACCAACACCAATTTCAGCAAGATCAATTTCACCATCATCAACAAGTTTATCCATACCAAAGTCAACAAATCACTCAACAAACCCAGTGGCAACATTATCACCAACACCAACATCTAGACCAAAACCACCAACAATTCCAACAGCAATTTCATGACACAAACTATCCCCAAAATCAACTATACCAGAATCAACATCAGCAAGATCAGCAACTTTATCAAGACCAAACCCAACAAATTAATGAACAAAACCAACACCAACTTGATCAAGACCAACACCAATTTCAAGACCAAAACCAACACCAACTTCATCAAAACCAAACCTACCAATACAATCACCATTCACAAAACCACCTTCAGCAACACCATCATCAACCCCAGCATCAATACTACCAGGCATCCAGGGTATGGGATGTGGAGATCGGCTACCAGACACGGCAGGTTCGCTGCATGGCCAGTGATGGAAAGAACTCCATGCTGAGGTGAGGTTTCTGCTAAAGCGTGACTGGGATTTGCATTAATTCATGTTCAGCCATGTTCACAGTAAACAAAATGGCTGTGGGATGAAGCAGGGATCGTCTTTTCAAAAGCTTAAATCCAGATTATTCAGTAGGAAAGTGTATATCTGAGGTTCCTGACTGAAAAGATGTGTAACAGAGCAGGATTTAGGGAGCAGGCCTGGCTAATCTCATTGAAACCCCTGTAGCATTCAAGGTGACTTGAGAGAGAGCGCTGAGAACATCAAAATAACAGAATTGGCTATAAAGGTGTCAACATTGCTACCATGCAGCTAACTAAGGTTATAAAAATCAGGTCTACTATTCTAACTGCATAAACACCCACGTGCTTGCTTTTCATTACCGACTGAAGAAACATCAACAGAACTAAATAAATGTGCATATTTACAATAAATTTATTTACATCCCCACATACACACACACACACACACCACCCAGCATTTACCAACCACAACTGAGTATATTAATTTACTTTTCTTACTCGTCTTCAGCCATCGCTGTGTTTTTTGGTGACCATAGTGCTGTTTATTCAAACTCCATCAGTGTTACACTGTTTACAGTTGACCATAGCAACCATGGACCATTGTGTACGGTTAATTTTCAGCTCTTCCATTTTGTACCCGGTACTGTTTATTTGCTGTGGTTGCTTTGCTAAAATGAGTTTGAAAGTCGAGCCGCCGTCATGGCCTTTTTTTCTGTTTTGCTTTTTGTATGGATTTTGCTCAAATTAGGGATAATGATGGCTCCAGGCGAAGCAGACACATAGCCTTACTTTACAAATGGTTCCTCTGAGAACTATCGACTCCTGCCCTTTCATGTTGCGAGCTTTCCTCTCCATTTCCTGTTGTGAGCTGTGAATTAGTTATATACTTATTACAGGCATACGTACGATCCATTACGTTGTTAGCTAATAATATGGTGTCTTCAGTGGGATGTGTGTTGACTTGGGAGTAAAACCAGATTTGTCTCTGACACCAACATGTTTTGATGTTTTTGTATGAGAGTGACGGGTGGAATAGCCTGAGCATGAGGGATCATCAGTGCTGACTTTATAGCTTATTTGAAAAGCTGATGAGACTCATGTGGGCATTGTGCTCGTTGTTTTGGAGTGTAGATGTTGTTTTGGAGCAAGGATCAAACATCTGAGTCTTTTATTCAAGAATCTATTATTTAAGAGAGAAGCAGCTTTGTGGGAGATCCTTGTGATATAAACAGAAGGCTGCCCAGGCAGCTGGTTGCTTTCATTCTTTTTCACAGGAAACGATGGAAGAGTGTTAATTATTGTAGTTTGTTAATGGCTAACACCTGATATCAGCACCAACACTATTCTCTTTGTGGTTAATTTAGTAATTTAGTAATTAAGTAATAACAAAGTACAAGGCCAGAATTATTATTATTATTATTATTATTATTATTATTATTATTATTATTATAGCTGGGGTTTTTTTGTTTTTTTAACCACTAACCTAACATGAAATCTAATAAGTGACATCTAGGTTTTCAAAGTGAAAAAGCGGAGCTGATTTGATGAAATATATCCTGAAATCATTACTTGACAATGGCTTCATTCTAACTCCTCCTTTTTTACAATTACTCCACTCCAGGTTCCTCACCGCTATCATTTCCAGGAAGCAGCTGTTACAGTTATCTGATATCTGTGAAGTAAAAATGTCTGGCACCTAAGAGTCTAGTGGTTAAAAAAAATACAAGAATAGATCTTACTTTTATTACCCATCAGCCTCTGCATGGATGGAGACCTTGTTGTAGTAAAGAGCTTGTAGATTTTGATGAACCGCAGACAGAGGTCAGGCCAAGAACGATACAATGACCGCCGCACAATAAACATATATACAGTGCATCCGGAAAGTATTCACAGCGCATCACTTTTTCCACATTTTGTTGTTACAGCCTTATTCCAAAATGGAT
>JAQQZU010000035.1:26303199-26318052 GCA_030068025.1 Parauchenoglanis punctatus | reverse complement strand
ACTATTTTGAGACCTGTAGCAAGCATCAAATTTGAAATGAGCTCATTTTGTGCATGAAATTGTAAAAATTTCTCAGTCTAAACATTTGTTATGTTATCCATGTTCTACTGTGAATAAAATATTGGCTCACGTGATTTGAGAGTCTTTTAGTTTTCATTTTATTCAAATTTAAAGAACGTCCCAACTTTTCTGGAATTCGGGTTGTAGCATCCATCTAACTCCACCTCTAAATCCACCCTTACATCCATCCATTCATACCTGTCTGTCATTTCATGGGTGTCTGTATGCCCAACTATCATTAAACCATCCATCCATCTAACCATCCATCTATCCAATAACCATCTATCTATCTTTCTATCATCCGTTCAACAATCCTCTGTCCAGTAGTCATGGAAAACAAATAATCAATCACCCATTCTTATGCAAATGCAGAATAGAGTGTGTGATTTTTAAATGAAAATATAATTCTAATCTCTGAATAAATATATAGAAACAGTTCATTTATACTCAAAACCTTAAATCTGCAGCATTTTTTTAACCCAAATCACCATAGTTAATGATGTGAAGTATGTGACTACACTCCCAAAACTCATGAGATGGGCTAAATCATTTGTACAAACACGAATAATTTATCTGTGAGTTCACACTGACAAAATGCAAGGAAGTGAGTTTGTTCTGTGCTCAAGCTTCTGCTAGCTGAGAGAACACGTCACATAGCATCCTACATCACGTAGCAAAGTTGGCGTTGGATGCTAGCGAGTGAGTTATTAACAATACCAGAGAGAAAGTAAATAGTAATAATATAATATTAATTCCAGCAAAGATTACATCTATCCATCTTATTGTGCATCGTGTCTGTTATGTTTTGCAGCCGTGTTCCTGGTTTGCGAGTAATTCCTAGTTTAGACCATGAGGTGACTGCATGCTGTGCTTGCTGGAATTCATTTTGCTTTACATAAAACCACCGTGAAGTGTGTTACATTCAAAAACACACCGAACCAAAACTTGTTTTTTGTAAAACTCATTTTTTAGTCCCTGAACCTACTTGTCCTCCTGTAATATATTGAATAAAATTCTGTTTTAATAGTACAGCTGTAATATGTTCATACACACGTTGAGAAGTAATAGTTAAGTCACGATCATAAACACAAGCCTGAGAGCTGGCATGCTTTTAAATAAAAAATGAGAGTGTATTGGACAGCTGAATAGAGGGAATTGCTGGTTTGAGCGTTTGACTGACATGAAAGAAAAATAAAGTGTGGGGTGCCAAGCGCGCTTTAACTCTGTTACTTGTTTTTATTTTTTTCTCTACAATCTTCTGAGGCAAACAATTTTTTTTTGCCGAATCTCAACCTGCAGACATGAATAATCAATTCACAAGAGCAAGAGCAACACCGGTGTTCATCAGTTAACGTTAACTTGTTCCTCAGACATAATTGGAAAGAAGTTGTGCGTTCGAACAAATGGGTCTTGATTTAAATGCAAATTGGAAAAAGGATTCAGTGATAAATTCTGTGCAATGGAATATAATCTTTAAATGAAATTGGTATTTTTCACGATTAAAAAAATGAAATATTAACGGTCAGTTTACTACACAGATCTTTCTCACATCGAGGTGTCGTGTTGGTTATCGTTGCATGTACACCTACCGTAAAAAGGATCTATAAGTGAACATAAAATGTAAAGCTGGAAGAGAAATAAGTTCCGGTTTAGGCGTCTAACTGCAGTTGGAGTTTATACGTGACTGGGAGAAGCCGGGAGGACGGTTCTGAGCTCTGGGATCGGAATCGTGTCACCTCTGGAAGAATGAGGAGGTTTTTGTGGGGGACTGTAAAGTTGCTCTTGGCTAAGTGCTGAATGTGACACTGAACAGTTCAGTGGTGCAGACAGGAAGCTGAGGCCCTGTAGCACACTACAGCGAGGGGAAACATCTCATGTATTTTTATGTCAGGAATAATGGACTGGAGACGGGAAGAGACTGGAGGACAAAAATAAATTGGAAAGTGGCCTACTTAATGCTGTAGCAGGAGAAAATCTGTGAACCTAACAGAAGCATAGAAACATTCACATCAACTGTGTTAATGTCTCAAATTTAATTTCAGTTTACAGCAGATTAATCATTAGTAAGCCTAGTGAAATTGTTAACGTGATGCTCAGTCCCATGTTTCTGAAATTTAATCAACAAGGAGGAAAAGTGGGAGTTAACGTAATAAAGATCGGCGAGCTGGTTAAGTGAATCAATACAGACACGTCTAGCCGCCTCGACACACTCTTAACAGCAACGCTTTTCAGTTTCCAACTTTTCATTTCTACATGTTTTCAAGGTGTCCCTCAAGGATCAGTTTTGGGTCCCTTGTTTTCTGTTTACCATCTCCATGATGCTCTTTGTTAATTTTTTTCTGCTATGTAAGTCAGGCTATGTATTTGAAGAATAACTATTTTACCACCATCATGGTATTAGATTAAGGATTCCATGAGGTACAGCATGAGGTGATCATAGATTGAAAATATCGCTGTATTGCGGACTTTCCCAAAGTGTGGGCTACCGCTCCCTGGTGTGCCATCAAGGTACTGCAGGTGGGCCGTGAGAGGTCATTAACAATGAATAAATAAATAGATTTTTATTTTTAATGTTGTATTTAAGTCTGAAATTACTTATGAGTAATCAGAACTAATAAAACAAAGCCATGGGGTGTAAATTACATGTTATTCTTTACTTATGGAACCTATTTTCGATCCTCATCATTGGCGGGGAAAGAGTTAAAATGTTCAGAGTTAAAATACTTCAGCTGAGTCTCATGTGGGGATCAGAGGTTTTGGGGTTTTGGGTGTGCCAACAGAAGATTTTCTGATTTCAAGTAGGACTGTTAAAATGAATATATAAATGCACATTATTAATTTGAAAATCATGTTATAAAATATTTCCAACACATTAACACACGATTTTTAAGCTATTGGCTAGTAAAGCAGACAAAAACGCTACAACAGTGTGCTTTTAAAATAACGTTTAGGCACCTGTCCTTTTGTGTGATTACTGTTCACTGTGAGATGGTTCAGTGGATGAAGGTGTCCTGGTTTAAAGGTTTAAGTACCACAGAAGTACGACGTCTTTAACCGAGAATATTTACAAAAAGAAGCACTCCAGTGACTGCAAGACGTCCTTCTGTAATCAAACCTGCATTGCATTCCTGAGATAATTCATGGTCAACTGTGATGTTGTTGCGTTGTTTAAACACCATTATACAGCTTTTCTTGTTTGCGTCAGAGACCTGTGATGTGAGCATTGCTAATATAACGAGTTAAGTTTACTAGGGTCATGATGTGCGATCAACTCGTTTACATTATTGACTGCACTAATGAACATTATCAGCATATAATATCAGCGCTTACTGCAGAACACCAGTGTAGTTATACATCATCTTCTAGTGTCAGAATGACCTGTGTAATACACTCTTATGCTGAAAATACACATTTGGACATTCACATGCTGCTTTGATTGACTCACGAGTCGAATAATTCATTATGGATTTTATTCCCGCACCTCTCATGTGAAGAGCTGTGATTTGGAATCAGTAATATTCCTGGAGGAACACAGTGCCAGTTTAGTTTAGTACAGAAAGCGTGTGATTAATGGTGGTTAACAAAATGAATTAAATCACAGCCTAAGCAATAAGTGAAGCATGTGGGCATGGAATGTGGACATAAACTGTCATTTAGCAGACGCTGTTATCCAGCGCATCATACAAAACATACAAATTCCTTAAGAAAGCTTTACTTTTTTTTTTTAGCTCGTTTTGACTCCCCGTTTCCTCAGCCGCAGGGAGAATAACCTATTTACTCAACATGTGGCCCTTTTCAAGTCTTATTTTAGCACCGTCTTTTATCTTGATTCCCTCTGAGCTTTTTATATTCTTCAAAGCTTAGCTCCACTGAACCCACAGCCTACACACTCACACACACACACACACACACACACACACACACACACACACACACACACACACACACACACATACAACACACTGAGAGATGTAACCATTAATACAGCTTGTCCATTTGCTTCAGCTGCTTTGTGCACATTTGCACCATGTTTTAGATTTTTTTTTCTCTCTCAGTTCGAGTACTCAGGTGAATAGAGGTGTGTACACTCTGAAAAGCAGGTTCTCTCTGGCAGTAATGAGTGCAGGAATGACAAAGAGAAGGACAGAGGAAGTGATGCGTGACTGTCGCCTCTCTGCTGCTCTTTCCTCGTGAATAAATTTGATAGTAGTGCTGCACTTTTTAATTATAGATGTGTGTAGCCGTGCATTTACTTTCTCCAGTTTGTCAGGTACTCGCATCGATTCTGATGCCGATTCTGAAGTGCTCTTTGTAATTGTGTGTGTGGGTGTGTGGGTGTGTGTGGGTGGGTGTGTGTGTGTGGGTGTGTGTGGGTGTGTGTGTGTGTGTGTGTGTCTCTGGAGGCAGGACTGCTTATAGGAACAGTGTATGTATAGGTATGAATTTGTGTGTATTTGTAGCTAAAATGAATTAAATTTTAAAATCTAAAAATTTAAAAATCACTTATTGCTTAGGTCAAGTCATCATTCAGTAAGTTTGTGTGTGTGTGTGTGTGTGTGTGTGTGTGTGTGTGTGTGTGTGTGTGCATGTTTTAACAAATTGAATCTGAAATGTAAGGTATTTATCATTAGAAAATGTGCAAACCAGTCACAGACAACAATATCTCATACGTATAAAGTGTCTTTGCTAAAAACAGCTGCATTCTGCCCTTAACCCTAGAGTTACACATCATGTAAATGAGCATCCATGGTGATGTCATCAGGACACTCTAAGCATTTAGTAATATTCTTTCAGGCTGTAATATAATTAGAGTGAAAGGGTTATACTTTCCGGTGACCTCTTTAGTGATATCACAAAAAATAAGACAAAAAAGGACAGATCTTGTTTTTCTTCTTCACACAGATGATGTAACTTACTTTTGTGCATTTTACCTGTGCAATATTGTAATATTTAAAAAAAGGTGAATGCAGTCAGGTAACAAGGTTGAATAAAACATTTCCCGTAGCAATGGAAAAGGATGTTCCAAGCATGAATAACAGCAGAAATGCAAAAATAATACAATTTTAAAGTATTTTAATGGTTATATTTCAGGGATATATTCATAACTGCATATACTTCATGACTGCATAACTGCAGTTTTATTAATGTTTTAAATGATGTATCTGAAACATGCACACAGGTTTAGCTGGGTCTCGCATGTCCTAAAATACTTTTCCCATATATGCATATTAGTAATTGTAATAGTGAAACACAATGGCACTTCCAACTAAAGGAAATCACCACTGAACTCAATTTAATTGCATATAGTCCTGCTTTTTTTTCACTTTTAACCTCTCCCAAGGTTTAGTAATGAGCTAGGAGGCCATGTATAAGTTGATGTAAGAGCTCTAGATATGGTCAGATAAAAAAAAGAAGAAAAAGAATATACTCCAGCCATGCACAGGACTCCATATATATATATAATATGAATATATATTCATATCCATGGCCGAGTTACTGTAGACTGAATTCCTGTGGTCTGGTCTCCTTCTGAGTTTGTTGAAGTAAATAAGAGGTGGGTGTTACCTACTTGTGATTCTCAGCCCCACACCTGATGCACAACCTTGATGTATTAGAGGGCTTCCAGTGCAACAGGGCTGCAGGCTGTTCTGATTATTTCAAAGACTTAGATCTCTGGCACAGTCGACTTGCTGATTTTCCCAGGACTGTGGAGTCAGGAAGCGTGGGAGAGAGACGGCCGCAGGCACAAAACACCGCACACTGACACGGAAAAGCAATGAGCAAAGCAGAGAGGGAAAGAGGTGAAGTGAGGAAGACAGAGGAAACAAACCAGGCTTTCGATAAACACCCGTAAGCTGCCCTGCTTTAGGGTTTTCAGTTAATAATAACGATTTCTGTTCCATCAAATAATGTTGTATCTCAGAAGGGGATTTTATTTCATATGTTGTAATGATGTTATTGTAAAACTGGTATTGTTTCTCTTCACTATGAGTAGCCAGCCTTCAACTATGGGGAAAACCAGGGCTGGCGTGTATAAAGCATCGGAGAATTGCTCTTAAATATAGTCTTAAATCTCTGAAAAAAGAGAGGAATAGGAACAAAAGCTTGGGGTGAATGTTAGGTATAAAGTACAATGGTTGTGTAACCATAAATCAATCAACTGTTTCTGTAGCATAGTATAAAAACTAGATTTGCATATCCTGAAGAAAATATTATTGTTTGCAAAGCTAAATAAATAAATGGAAAATTCAAGATAGATAGAAAAATAGATAGACAGAGTGAGTGAGTGAGTGAGTGAGTGAGTGATAAAGAAATGAAATAGATCGCAGTTGAATCTATATACCAAATGCTGTGACTCTATCTTAAAGATGTAGGAGTAGTAAAATCAGTGGGTTCCAATGGAAGGATGGAGGGATGAAAAAAAGAAAGAAAATATAGCAGAGGAAAAAGTTACACCATATTTATGTATGGTACAACAACTTAAAGGTATTTACCAACTTGGGTGGTTCTAGCTTTTACTCTCTAGGAGTAGTTAGGTCTTGAAAAATGAATTGAAGTCAATGGGAGAAAAACGAGGGATGAAAAATCAGAAAGCAGGAGTGATAGAGGGATGAAAAGCAGTAGAATGCTTTGTAGCCTTGCAGAGCCCACGTCTAGTATGTTTGGAGGTGTTATTTTGAACATCGTCTATATGGGAGTAGTTTGAAAAATTTCCCATTTATGCTCTATGGGGAAAAAAATGATGACTCGAAGATAAAAAAGAGGGATGCGAGTGGAATATCAAAAAAGAAAAATACAAGCACACTTCTGCTCAATGGGCCAAACATTATCCAGTTGGAAAGACATTTCTAGCACAAAACCTCTAGGAGCAGCTAGGCCTTGAACAAATGAATTGAAGTCAATGGGAGAAAAGCAAGGGCTGAAAAACATAGAAAACATGCGTGATAGAGGGATGAAATGTGGGAGAGTTCCGTGTAGTATTACCCAGAACATGTCTAGTAAGTTTGGAGGTTGGAGGAACTGAAAATATTCCTACTCAAAGTCTATAAGAAAAAATGGACAGATAGATAAAAAGAGGTATGCAGGTGGGCACTCAGTAACCCACAATCTGGGTTCTGGTGCTAAAGGTCCTGTACTAAAGATCTTAGGCTAAACTTCTTGGTTTAAGGGTTCTTGTCTTATAGGTCCCGTGCTAAACTCATGAGTTAAAGTTCTTAACTTAAAATACATGGCATAGCATATTCAGCTAAGCTAATGTTAACTAGCTAAACATTTTATAACATTATTCCTATATTATAGGGCAGTATTTTGCTGTTTCTATCTGTACAGGTTTTGCCACTGGAGCTGGAGCTAGGTGCTTAGTAGCAGGGAGTTGGGGTAAAAGGGCTCATTTAGAAACAAAAGATCATAAACCCACAGATAAATTTGCACCTGAGTCATGTGATCTATCGGCCTGGGTTACACAAATGCTACTAACCCCATATTCTCTACATAGGGTATGGGTAGTGAAAATAACCCAGCATTTTATGTGTGTTGTTTAAAAGGCATTTCTGAGTAAAGTAAAGTGGCTGTCGAGTGAACCTGTAGTTTAAAGGGTCCCAGGTGTAATATAGAAGGAAAGGCACCTGAGGCAGTCGATACCTTCAACAGCTTTTATCCAACAACCCCAAAACTGAATTTTCTAACATTAGGCATACTGGGCTGATGGGATATAGGAGTCTAATCAGAACACTTGGATTGTTGCCAACTTTGAGGTAAAATGTTAGACGGCGATCCCTTTTAGCCCATTTGCACTGCAGGAAGTTATAATAATACACATGTTTATAATACACCACTTAAATTCAACTTAGTTGGATGCCAAGTGGTCCTGCAGTAGTTGGAGTGCTAGAATCCCACTAGATTTAGGTTCTAATAGGCATAATGCGGTACTTTTGGCAAATGTCCAGAGCAGACTGTTTGAACAGCATCCAAATTATGAAATATTCATGACAGACTGAAGAGTGTTAGATGAATACATTGCTTGCTTGAATGGCTGTTTCTTAATGAACCTCGTGAAAGGCTGTAACCTTCAATGTAAATCTTCTGAATTCTGTACCTATGATTGATGAGGATGTTTTTACTCTTAATTAATCTGAAACTAGATGTGCAAGTTGTCAAATTGCAGAGGGGTGGAAATACTCCTGTTTGAGGTGGTTGTACAATATTAGGATGCCAGGAGATGTCAGGACGGCACTATTCAAGAGGAGGATCTTTCTGTCAAACAAAGACCTAGCTGGTTATGGTGTCCTAAATCATTTCTTCTTTCTCACACACACATCACTCTGGCTTTTTGTAACCTACTTGTGTGTGGTTCTCCTTAGGCTACAGAGAGAGGAGAAGGCGAGTTCTGGGAGAAGGATCAGGAAGCTCAAAGGACTGTGGTCACTCGGTGGAGTTCATTCCCTGTGAGGATCCTGTGTGTTTCCAGTGGCTGGTTGAGGATGAGGGAGTGTGCATGCCTAACGAGAGGACTTGCGGGTCTGGCAGCAGAACTCAAACTGTGGCCTGTGTCAACTCTGAAGGTACCGTAAAATTACCTCGTGTCTGAAAATGAAATGAAAGAAATGCATGTTTCTGAAGACCAATCAGGTGTAGTCCTTGGTTGGTCTTTAACGATCAATACCTAGTGACTTCATATCGTATTCGGTACTTCGGCTCACGGATTGCTTTCATCTGACCTTTTTATTTTTTCGACCGGATGCTGGTTTCAAGAATTATTAGTGGACTCGAGCTCTATGTTACAGCAGACATATACTTTGAAGGCTGCTCCGATGCAATCTGACAACCTCCTGATTGGGAACATCATCAAAGTGCGTCCCAGTGGGTTTACAGGCCTTGTTAAATCCCTGAAGATGTGCCTGGCCTTTTAAAGGCGATATATAAAAAAGTCTGCAAGTGCTCAAAAAAGTGACTTCCTCTCTGGCACGTCTACTGTAGTGTATTTTACTGTCTGTCTCCTACATACTGCGGTGATATTTCCAAACTTTGCAGTGACTTGCTGCAGTGGGGTTTGGGGTAACATGTCACACGACCCAGTTGAAGCATAGCACGGTCCTGTTCCTGCTTAAAGTAAGCATAATTTATGAGAGAGATGGCAGGTAGATGGAACGGGTGGCATCGTGAAGTTGATAAGGGCTTCCACAGGGGCGTAATTGCCCATCTATCTCTACAGCCTATAAACCTAATTGCAGCTTTTTTCTACATGCTTTATTATTCTGTCACAATAGATTATGTGTAGGTTTATTAAGGAGGCAGGGCAGGATCGAAATAAATTAGCTAATGAAGGTGCCTGATGAGAATTGACACACAAGCGCGTGAGCAGGTGGGCAGGGTGTTTCGGGAAACGGGATGAGATGAAGCTCGTGGTTCACTCACACTTTGCACTCTGGCACACTCTGAAGCTTAATTACAGGGAATTAATAAAAACATGCGACATGACTTTAGTGTTTTTAATCAAGTTTTAATTACAACTTGCGTTTAAGAAATGTCATTATATTCTTGCTGCATATGTATGTGATGGTATAATAAAATAATCACTGGCATGGAGGTGTGGCACAGCAGAGTGGCTTTAGTAGTCCATAAAAACAAAGTACCATTTGCTGTCCAAACAGGGTGGTTGTAGTGGGTTATTTATCAAAAAGACATTTGTTTGTGTCTTCTTGTTGATTTGTTGTCTCTTGTCTCGACAAGTTGTAAAAATGTGTTCAATACTGACTTCAGGTGTTTCAGCCACACCCATTTCTAACAGGTGCATAATCTCAAGCACGTAGCCGTGTCTTAGACGTCGTAGACATACGCTGGCAGTAGAACGGGTCATAATTTTAAATTTATTATCCATTCGAGTTCCTATCTTGCCATGTTATATCTTTACTTGTTTTTAGACATTTTATCATTATGTTGATATTATAACATGTAATGTGTAAATAATATCCCATTAATTATCTTATTATTTTGACTATTATTTGACTTAATTGGATTGTTTTTGTCACATTATCGCCGCCTCCCGCGACTCAGCACACCATGGACTTTATTTCCCAGCAGTCTCAGCAACCTCCAAACACGGCCGCCGAGGATAACAACTCCCAGCATTCCTCTGCACTTCCCCAGTTACAATCCAATAAAATAGATTATTAATGGCACCTGTTTTAAGTTTGTGCTCACAGCCGCACTATTTAAGGTCCATTGCTTCCTATCGTGAAGTGTTGTATTGTGTTCCATGTGCGCACCAAGCCTTTGTCCTTGCTCTCATGTATTCTGGTTTTTGATCACTGTTGCTGGACTGTGACCCCGCCTCTTACCTAGCCTTTGACATACCTGTTTTTTGACCATTGCCTGGTTTGGGGCCTTGCCTTCGCCTACATGTTTTGGACTGTGTTTGCCTGCCTGCCCGCTTTAATAAAGCTCCCGTTTGCATTTACATCCTTTGCCTGCCTGCTTACCTGACAGAAGGCAGGGGATGTAATTGCAGAGAAATTTTATTTAAACTGACAAGCAGACAGAGTCTGAAACACATGAAGCAAAAGGCAAGGTTAAAAAACAGGCAGGGGTCAAAAACACTCGGCAAACATAAAAAACTAAGGCTGTGGCAAAAACTCAGGCTTGAAACTAAGTGTGGAATTAAGCTAATGTTTCACAAGGAGCAAAAGGAATAGGGGGCACTTAAATACCGGGGCTGTGATAACAAACAAACTCAAAACAGGTGACACAAATCAGGGACCTGCGAGGTGCAGGGGCTGATGGGAAGTGTAGTTCAGGTGATCCCCGAAAACAAGCGAGTCCCAAGAGCGCCCTCCGGTGCTGACGTGTCAATTAATTATTAATTAATAATAATTAATTAATTTATTATTTCTCGTTAATCTTATTTTTTGCTATTTATCTCAAGTAAATATTTAACACCTCACAATTTATCAGTAGAACTAATTTATTTAATATTATCAAATATGAGATTAGGTTTACATTATTATTATTATTATTATTATTATTATTATTATTATTATTATTATTATTATTATTACTATTATTATTATTATTTTGAGTTCATTCCAGTCTGTATTTTGCAATTTCAGCATATTATCTCATTATTTTGACAAAACATATAATTGTCAGTTAATATCTTGATGTCTTTAATTTAATATCTCATTGTTTTCACTTAATAAGTCAGATTCCTTAGTTAATACCCTGTCATTTTGACACACTCTATCAAACAATAATAATTCATATGTATATTTATCTTTCATGTTGTTGGTGGGTGCACAATTCAGATATTCACATCTTATCATCTTTATTACTAATACACTCACAGGAAGTGACTAAAAGCCTCCGTGTCTTTATCTCACAATTTCTTATTGACCTTATTTTCACACGAGCACTGTTTTCAGATTGGTGAAATTTAATTAGGTCTGTATCTATAGATAAAGCCGATTTGCGCAGTAGGTGAGAAGCGGGTAATGATAGTTATTAGCATCAGAATGACCCCATTGATCCTCATAATGATAGCGGCGAGAGGTTTGAGTACATTGGGCTTGGAGTGGTCGGGATATTGTTCTTTAACCCCAGCACTCTGTTCAGCTCAGGCTTGGTCTGGGTGTAATGGAAAGCTTTGTGGAGCACAGGTCCTATTCACTGCAGCTTCCTCTCATCCTTGCTAAAGCATTTTCACCAGGGCTCTCTGAGGTAATTAAGGTCAGGAGGAAAAAAATGATACCCTCTACAACGAATGTATTGAAGAGTGTGAAGAGACAAGTTCTTTACACCCAGGGCCCTGATGCCCAATTCTACCAAAAGTGTACATGTTCCAGACAAACTGAGGTTAGCTACTAACTTTAGGCGCATAAATATAAGAGAAAATTAAAATGTTCTAAAAAAGGGTGGATTTAGTTTTACATAATGAGGTGATTTTCTATGAGTAGCTGTAGTATTTTTCTTTTTTTTTTTTTTAAATAAATACTTCACATGACGTTTCACCTATCCACAAACCTTCGAACAGATTAATATTGCCATTTCCTTCAACTGCCACCTCCAGCCACTGTTCCGCTGTTAATCACTGCCTTTCTCCAATACAACATTTTACATAAACAATTTTTCTTCACTATAAGAAATGTACTCACATGCACTTTTTCTTGAATCAGTGCATGCAATCTCACCTTACACTGTAAAAAAAAATAAATAAATTGTATATATATATAAAACACCTCTGTTCATACGCTAATGGATCCATCACACTGTTGCACTGATTTGTTTCCTTCCACATGAGGGGGGATGTGAAACCTGTCCCATATGACTGACACCCTCCTGACTCACCAGGTTCTCTGATTTCCACAGAAACACACTGCTTTTTACTGCTGATCTCTAAAATCTCATTTTTGTCGTTGCAGATTTATATGAATTTTACGTACACTCTTGTGTAGGACCCTATGACAAAGTGCGTTCTTATCAGAATGGGTTCTAAAAACCATTCATAAAGATATAATTTTCCCATTTTCAATGAACTCGTAACTAATCATTTGGAGAACCCTTAAGGGTTTTCTGTTGTTCTTCCTGAGGAAACCTTCAAGGTGATAAGTCTAATGCATGTAAAAAGGTTTTTCGGTTGTTTTTAAGAGTTATAAGTAGAGTAATTTTGGAAGCTAAGAATCCTTAATTATCCAATGTTCCATTAAGGAACCATTTTTTCGAAGAATTTTCTAATTAGAACCTTTAAGGGTTCTTCAGTCATCTGTTTTGGCGAAGCCTTAAAGGTTCTCTGTATAAACCTACTAGAAAGTCTTTTCCTATTCAAAATCCTTTTTTGAGATAAAAACCCTTAATTATCCAACAACTCTTAAAGAGTACCAAGTGTAGACTATATGGCCAAAAGTATTTGCACCCCAGGTTCTTGTTTAACATCCCATTGCAGATTTTTTCCCCTCCGCAGTTATAACGCGCTCAACTCTTCTGTTTGGCTTCCCACTAGCTGTGGGGATTTGTGTTCATTCAGCTACAAGAGCATTAGTGAGGTCATGTGCTGATGTTGGGATGTCAAGGAGGCTCCAGTTCCAGTTCCAGTTCAGTGGGGTTGAGGTCAGGGCTCTGTTCAGGACACTCCAGTTCTTCCTGACATTCATTTAGATTTCGTTTTGCAGACGTACCCAGTTAATACATATACTCTCAGTGGGGTTCATCAAGTTTGGATAATAAGGGCTCTAAGCCATGTGAAAAAGTATGTTTAGGTTACAGAATTCCCTTTACATTACTGTATGTTATAAATGTTACATTATGTCATTCAGGTTACAATGCAATAATTTGGCTGACAGTACCTTATTCAGCTTACAGTGCATTTGGGTTACAGTAGGTCATTGAGGGTACAGTACATCACTCAGGGTACAGTACATCATCTGAGTTTCAGTGCGTCGTTCAGATTACAGTATATAATTTAGGGTACAATTCAGGTGAGAGTAATTTCATTCAGGTTACTGTACATCATTTGGGTTACAGCATGTCATTAAGGTTGAACTACATCAATGTTTTTGCAGGACACTATTCAGGTTACAGTACATAGTTTATGTTACAGTGCATCATCTTGGCTGCAGTACGTTTTTCAGCTTACTGTACATCATTCAGCTTAAAGTATGTGATTTATGTTATTGAGACATCTATTTATGTAGGATGGATTTATAAATGTATGGGTTTTTTTCCTTTAAATGCATATGGTAAGTAGAAATATATAAATATATATATATACAACAACACTGTGAACAAACACTGACCAACTAGCTGGCAAGCTAGATAACATTTACCACGTTAACTAACTTTACCTATATTTGAAGAAGAAGCCTTTATTCGATACACGTGCATTACAGTATGGTTATATTCTCTCCTCACATTTCCCAGCTTGTTAGGAAGCTGAGGTCAGAGTGCAGGGTCAGCCAAGGTACAGCTCCATGGAGCAGAAAGGGTTAAGGGCCTTGCTCAAGGGCCCAACAGTGGCAGGTGCTGGTGCTATGGCCTGAAACTCGGACCTTCTGCTCAGTAACCCAGAGCCTCCACTCACGGCAAGGCAAGAGAAATGATTTGAGGTTTGGACAGACAGATCTGTTTTCACTGTGTTTGTGTTCAGCTAATGAGAAGCCCGACTGCATTCAGCGGTCTAAAGTTAGCTTTTTGGGTTTGGCAGGAAACCATCAGCCTTTACTCACTTCTACATGTTGTTCTGATGTGTATTGTTATTCGGCGGAACTAAATATATTACTGTGGTTCTGCTATATTCAGTGGCCAGAGTTTCTTAGAAGTACTTCTCAAAGCCTGAATCATTAGTGGTTCCCCCTGCAGCGCATTAGCAGTGTGTCCACGCTTTACACCCACTAACACGGAAAACTCCAGAAGGTCCAATTGGTGAAAAGACAGAGGTTTAACAGAAGACACAGCAGTGCGCTTATAGCAGACTTTAAAGATTCTGTTACATTGAAATTGGGTGAAGCGTCGGGTGCAATTACCTCAGAGAGTTTCCCAGTTTTCTTTTTCAGCTGTCAGTGAGTTAGATGCAGCCTTTCTCTCTCTCTCTCTTTCTCCCTCCCGCTACCCCTCTCTCTCTCCCTCTCTCTCTCCCTCTCTCTCTCTCCCTCCCTCTCCCTCTCTCTCTCTCTCTCTCTCTCCCTCCCTCTCTCTCTCCCTCCCTCTTTCTCTCTCTTTTTCTCCCTACCTCTCTCTCTCTCTTTCTCCCTCCCGCTACCCCTCTCTCTCTCCCTCTCTCTCTCCCTCTCTCTCTCTCCCTCCCTC
>JAQQZU010000035.1:26272520-26285946 GCA_030068025.1 Parauchenoglanis punctatus | reverse complement strand
ATAATGCTGTATTTAGCACACTATCTATCTATCTATCTATCTATCTATCTATCTATCTATCTATCTATCTATCTATCAATCAAACTCTTTCTGCATATCTCTCTATTTGTCCCTCTCTCCATCTCTGTTTCACTTTCACTGTTACACTCTCTGTCTCTCTCTTTGCCTGCCTATAACTTTCTCTCTCTCTCTCTCTTTCTGTCTCTCTCTGTCTTTCTCTGTATCTCTTTCTGTCTCTCTCTCTGTCTCTCTCTCTCTCAGAGTAACTGAATATGTCTAAGACATTAAAACAAAGTATGATAAAAAGTTAAATAACAAGTATTTACAGATACATATATCTAACTAATGATTAATTTACATTTCCTTTCTGTGTGTGTGTGTGTGTGTGTGTGTGTGTGTGTATGTGTGGGTGGGTGTGTGTGTGTGTGTGTGTGTGTGTGGGTGTGTGTGTGTTCCAGGTGTCCTGACTCAGCGAGACCAGACTCAGTTAAGTCGTGTGTGTTACCATGTAAGAGAGACTGTGTGGTGACTTTGTTCAGTGAATGGACAGCCTGCCCTAACACCTGCCTACCTGGTACACACACACACACACACACACACACACACACACACACACACACTCAATTCCATACATCATTTCTAACTAATTTAAATCTAAGTGTAGTTATAAATCCACCCTTCTACACCTCTAGCTATCAGTGAGAGGAACTACCGATCCCAGTGTTCAGAACGCAGACGCAGGTGCAGATTCAATGTAAAGTAAAATCGCATAAAGGGAAAAGTTACACAGTTATAAAAGGAACAGTTTTTAGTGCCGCTGGAAACTCTGTGCTGAGAGTAAGGAGTGGATCATTAGTTCATCTCTGTTCCAGGGCTTTTAGCTACAGGTACATTTCAAAGAGAAAGTGGAGACAGTACTGGCATTTCCCAACCAAGTACGAGTTAAATAACGACACGTCTTGCCTTCATTCGTATCGCTTACATGGCAGCACATGCACAGGAATTTTCAAGCCATTGCAGAGTTTCTAAGTGTAACTGGGGAAATACACACACATGCTCATTAAATATATACAGCTCTGGAATAAGAGACCCCTGCAGAATTATCAGTTTCTCTGCTTTTACAGTTTGTGTTTTGAGGAGCATGAACACTTTTCGTTTTATTCCATAAACTACTGACAACATTTCCCCTAAATTCCACATCAAAATATCATCACTTAGAGCTTTTAATAGCAGAAAATGACACCTGGGCAAAATAACAAAACAGATGCAGCGGTTTCAGACCTTGCAATGCATAGAAATCAAGATCTTGTTCGATTTTAAACAACACAATGCTAATGTCTGAACTTAAGAACAGTTCAGAAATCAGTATTTGGTGGAAAACCCTGGCATTTAATCACAGCTTTCATGCATCTTGGCTCTCCACCAGTCTTTCACATTGCTCTTGGGTGACTTTACGCTCCTCCTGGCTCAAAGATCCAATCAGCTCAGCTTTGTTTGATGGCTGGTGTCCATCCATCTTGACATGGCTGTGTGGCATGGAGCATTGTCCTGCTGGAGAACCCGATCCTCAGAGTTAGGGAACATGTCAGAGCAGAAGGAAGCAAGTTTTTCTTCCAGGATAACCTTGTACATGGCTTCATTCATGCGTGCTTCACCACCAAAAATCTGCCCCTTCTTCCTGCCTTGCTGAAGCTAAAGATCATCACCGATCCTCCACCAGATGTCCCAGTGGGTGTGAGACACTGTGGCTTGTTGCCTCTCCGGGTCTCTGTCTAACCATTAGATGACCAGGTGATGGGAAAAGCTGAAAATTGGACTCATCAGAGAAGATGACCTTACTCCAGTCCTCTACAGTCCAGTCCTTATGGTGTTTAGCAAACCTCAGCCTGGCTCTTCTTTGCTTCTCATTGATGAGGGCTTTTTTCCAGCTTGACTTCAGCCCCGCCCAGAGGAGTTGCGACCCGTCCTTGCCCTGGAGGTCACTTGATGTCATCCTCCAGTTGTTGAGTGACATTCTCAGGACTTGACGATCATCCCGGTCAGTGGAGAGTCGGTTTCACCCTCTTCCAGTCTGAAACTTATGACCTGCTGTCATTGACATTTTAAGGATGGAAGCAACCTGACGCTCACTGTGTCCCTCTGACAGTAAAGCCAGAACTGAACCCTTCTTTTTCTCACTCAAAACTTTTCTTTTTAACTCTTTTGGCATGATGAATAGATATATTTGTATTCCAATTCAACGTAAGGTGCTACTAGCACTGTTTCTCCAGTCCTACTGCAGGAGGATAGTGATGACCACAGCAGTGGTTTTTATACTTTTCCTCTGTAAGTAAGACTTGGTTCAGGTGATCACCTCATCAGTACCTCATAAAGTAAATGAGGTGTGCTTGTGTTGGAGTTCCACCACAGACACTGGAATGAAACGGCTGCCAAACACAGAGATGCTGATTTAAGAACAAATTGAAGAGCTCTCTTAATTAAATCACATGAAATCATAAATCATGTTTATTTACTTATTTATTAGACAAACTACTTGTAAAGTTGCCAAATGAACCGTTTGTATTTTGATCTAGTTCATGTATCCGTATTTTTACTTCAATCGTAGACTTTATGGCATGTAAACAAGCAGCGCTGTGGAAGTTGTTTACCATATATGGCAATTTGAGGACGTTGCTTTATGCAAATGAGTGAAGCCGTGCAAGAGCGCATGAATTCAGAACGTGTGGCTTTATCAGTGGTCATTGCATAAAGCTGCATACGCACGTGTGATTACGTGCAAATTAGAGCTTGTTTAATGCACGCTTTGATAAATGAGACTCCAGGCTCTTATCTGCTGGAACGTGGAGAGATGCACAAATTCAAAATGAAATGACACGATGACACGAATGCGAAATAGATGGTAAAATATGAGTGATTTTTAAGTCCTGTCTGCTCCAGCTTGATCTGCCCCCCACTGTACAACAATTTGTCATTTGTAGTAAGTCTGATGTTTTGTTTTGGATCACAACAGCCATGATCCCTCTTTTCTGATGCTCCAGTTTTACCTCTGACTTTTACAAAGTGCTGACACTGGAGACTCCTTCCATACATGTTCAGTAAACATCCTCTTACCCCGGAGAAAACTTCACCAAGTCAGAGAGTTCATTAAGACCTTCTGACCATGTAAATCTACAAAGCAGGCATCCTGTTTCTGAATGAGGACCTCCATCTTGTTTCCACTCTCATTGTACTGCTTCATGAGTACTGTTAATATTGAGATCAAATATTTGATATATCTTGAATGAAAAGTTTGAGATAAATGTTACAGTTGTATTGCTGTGGAATTGAAATAAATGGCTGAGGTGATGAGACAGCACTGGTAAGAAACGAACACTACATGAGCGTTAACGCAGTAAAATCCATACACAGTCTGATTCGAGGCTGCTGGAAGAAAGTTGAGAAGTTAAATGGATTTTTAATGGGACATGAACCGAACAGTGACGTGTCTGGGAATCGGACTGCAGCTGTAATTGTTTCAAAAGAGCAGACGCTGTGTCTGTAAATAGCATCTCTGCTCGAGTCCGCGGGTTCCCCGGGTGGCATGATAACGCTCCTAATTGCACTGTTTACATTCTTTAGTAATTAGAACTGTGTAATGAGGCTCACCGTCACTGCCAAATGAGGCCATTATCATGGTTTAGGATGTGAAACTCGGAATCTGACACAGCACACTGGGAAAAAGTTGGATTTTGGGGAAAATGGTTGTTTTTTTTGCAACAGATGGCAGTGCTATCTTCTGAGTCTTCACTCATATTGACTTGATGCCTCATCTTGCAGAGCTTCGATTAATTAAGCAGTGAGTAACGAAGCTGAATGAAGCCTTTATGTCTGTTTAGGATGCGGAAAAAAACAAGTGTCATCAGTTACTACTGCTGTTTCTCTCAGTAAAAGAACTCTTAAAGAACTGCTTTCTTTTTCTAAAAGTGTGCGTTTTAACTCAGTAACAAACTGTGCAGTACAAATTCCAAGTTATTGCTCATTATTTTCTTGTTAATACCTGAGGCCTTTCAAGTCTTTAACATTTTTGTATTTGCTAAAGAAAATTGGATAATTAATGGATCTTAGCTCTGTAGATGGGTTCAACTTGGAACCCTCTCTGTTGAAGGGCTCTGCATAGAACTTTTAAAACTTCCGCTAGAGGAACATACTAAAATAATTCCCGACCCTGATGAGCTAAATGCTTCTTTAGTATACTTCTTTCAGTTCTTTAGGGAAAACGATCCATCCAGCTTCCTAAAGCGACTTTTTTCTTTCTCCTGTCAGAGATAGTTCCAAGTAGAACCCTTTTAGACAGCTAAGAAGTTAAGATCCCTTGATGAACTTTGAGGAGTGTAGATGATTAGCACATGCTGTTTCCTACCCTGGTCTAATTTGGCCACCTAATTTGGTTTGCTTTTCCTCTTGTTCCAGCTAACGTGACCACGCCCACACAGTCACGCTACAGGATGGTGGTCCAGCGAGCAGCCCATGGGGGTCACGAGTGTCCTGATACAATGTTTGAAGAGAGAGAGTGTGAACCACTTCCTGTGTGTCCCACCTACAGGTCAGGATCAACGCCTCTACAGTGCACACTAGCTGATTCTACTTCCTTTCATACGTTCATGGTCTCCGTTGTGCCCAGTGAGGTTTTCATTGCAGCAAAGTCATAGCCATGACCCCACAGGGGATATTTTCTTCATTTTCATCAAGCTGACTGACCCAGGTGGCTGACTCAATCACAGAACCCACAGGTGTATACATAACCTTCGGGTTTAGCCTGGATTTTTACCTGCTACACACATTTCGAGTCCAAACTATGGATCAGAGCCAAATTTGTGTTAACTACATTCACTTAATAAGTGAGGTAATGTGTTTATAACAGCCAAAGATAAGACCAGAAGAAAAAAACACTCTGCATACTGTCACAGTCACTCACTCAATCACCACATGTCACATGTCACCACCTCAATCTGCTCACCACAGTTCCCAATAACCAATCATTGCTCACCACTGTTCCCAATAGCCAATCACTGCTCATCACTGTTCCCAATAACCAATCGCTGATCACCACTGTTCCCAATAACCAATCACTGCTCACCACTGTTCCTAATAACCAATCGCTGATCACCACTGTTCCTAATAACCAATCGCTGATCACCACAGTTCCTAATAACCAATCACTGCTCATCACTGTTCCCAATAACCAATCACTGCTCACCACAGTTCCTAATAACCAATCACTGCTCATCACTGTTCCCAATAACCAATCACTGCTCATCACTGTTCCCAATAACCAATCACTGCTCATCACTGTTCCCGATAACCAATCACTGCTCATCACTGTTCCTAATAACCAATCGCTGATCACCACTGTTCTCAATAATCAATCGCTGATCACCACAGTTCCCAATAACCAATCACTGCTCATCACTGTTCCTAATAACCAATCACTGCTCATCACTGTTCCTAATAACCAATCGCTGATCACCACAGTTCCCAATAACCAATCGCTGATCAGCACTGCTCTCAATAACCAATCGCTGATCACTACAGTTCCCAATAACCAATCGCTGATCACCACTGCTCTCAATAACCAATCGCTGATCACCACTGCTCTCAATAACCAATCGCTGATCACTACAGTTCCCAATAACCAATCGCTGATCACCACAGTTCTCAATAACCAATCACTGCTCACCACAGTTCCCAATAACCAATCACTGCTCATCACTGTTCCCAATAACCAATCGCTGATCACCACAGTTCCCAATAACCAATCACTGCTCATCACTGTTCCCAATAACCAATCGCTGATCACCACTGTTCCCAATAACCAATCACTGCTCATCACTGTTCCCAATAACCAATCGCTGCTCATCACTGTTCCCAATAACCAATCGCTGATCATCACTGTTCCCAATAACCAATCGCTGATCACCACTGTTCCCAATAACCAATCACTGCTCACCACAGTTCCCAATAAACAATCACTGCTCACCACAGTTCTCAATAACCAATCACTGCTCATCACTGTTCCCAATAACCAATCACTGCTCACCACTGTTCCTAATAACCAATCGCTGATCACCACAGTTCTCAATAACCAATCGCTGATTACCACTGTTCCCAATAACCAATCGCTGATCACCACAGTTCTCGATAACCAATCACTGCTCATCACTGTTCCTAATAACCAATCGCTGATCACTGTTTGCCCACCTTTTTTTTCTTGGTTTTAAGCTTTCTTTTTGGTGACATTTACGATAATAAATGCAACTTATTCCTTCTGTGTTTCCAGAAAATTCCTTTTGTAAATGTTTTGATACACAAATGATCATGACAAACCAAAGAATATGCACATAGGCTTATGATTAGACTAGATCATCTAGAGTCTTCTTGTGGTTTTTTGAGGATGCACTAGCCACCTTCTCTTGAAAGCAGTTTGCAAAACGTTTTGTTCAATTTGTTGCTGTGTATGCTTAAAGAAAAGTTAATTTAAGGTGCTTTGAATGTTTAGCAGTTAAGGGAATTTCCATGTTTTAATTCCATCTTAAAAACCATTTGCCATCACTGCTTCAGTCTTTCACTGCAGAGCAACAACCTCAGTCCAGTTTCATTACAGTCTCCAACACTTCCCTGTCCACTCCCTGTCACGGCTGAGAACAGGGTATCGCGTATCGTGTGCGGCACATGCTCGTTAATTAGGCAGTAAAGTTTTCTCAGCTGTCTCCAACAGATGGACGTGTTGATGTAATAAAACTACAGAGAGATATGCTGATCATCCATGTATGGAAATTGCATCTATAAGATATCCTCTCTTAAACTGTGCTAATAAAAAACTCAATTCGGAAAAACAGAAAAAAATTATGAGAAAAAAAATGTATTTCACTGTTTTTGTCCACTCACAGCCACAGCATTGTCTGAAACTAACCAACTCCGCAGAAGGCTTTAAGCTCCGCCCACTTCACAATCATGTCACGTCAGATATATTCATGAAACACTTGTTTCCTGTATGATGATGTCATATACATACATGTATGTCAGTTTCTTTCTTAGTTAGACACTACTAAGCACACTAGCTAGGGTGGAAATACAATTTCTAAAAATAATATTTTTATCAGTTTCTAGATGACTTGCATTTTTTGCAATCCGGGAAACGAGTGCTAATCACCTTAGCCCTGCTCAGCTTGACTGTTATCCCTCTTCCAGCTTTTTAACTCGGTCACGGCTGTAATTACAAACACAGACTGTTTACACCATATGATCTGTGAGCATGTTTGACTTTGTGTGAATATTTATGCATTCACACATCGTGTCAACACTTTGACTCTCCTCATTTGCATGTTAAATGGAAAAGTATTAGCGGTTTTAGCTCTTGGCAACAGTTGAGGTATTTGGTAAGCGAATGATGCGAGAAGGTGAGGCCGACTGTCTGACTGTTTACCCCTGACAGGTGGAAGACACACAAATGGCAGGTGTGTACGCTGGTGCCGGATTCAGTCCGGCAGGGAACCGAGGGAGCCGGGGAAGCGTGTGGAAGAGGCCTGGAGAAGAGAGGTAACACATGGTTACATCTTTATGTGTATGAGGGTTAACAAGGTGATACACACACTGGCTTTTGTGTAAAAGAAAATTAAAACAGAGGAAAAATGCTTTAGTACAGCATAGTGATTCAGGTTTGTACCTAATTTTGACCTTAACAAGCTTTCTTAAAAAATGTATTAATTAATAGATATGCAGAAACCCGTAAAAATAAAGGCTTGCCAAACAAACATTGGACCATGCTTAACTATTTTAAAATTTTGTTAACACTTGATTTGATTTGATTTCAAGCTTTTATTTGTGCACACGTTCTATGACTAAAAATTCATCTTTACTGAAATGTATTTTTACCTTCTCTTCATTTACTAACACATACCATGATGTAATATAGTGTAGCATTACACAACATAATATTGTGTAACATAATGTAACATAAAACACAACCTAATGGAGCATAACAAAATGTAACATAACAAAATGTAACATAGACCCGTTTACACTTGGTTTTAAAATGTGTCTTGAGAGATCGGATCACAAGTGGACATCGCCAAGTACAAATGTAAATGACCTCCAAGACGCATTCACTCTAAGTGACCTCCAAGTGGACACAAACCAGTTGCTGGGATGCATTTGACCTCATACCTTTTGTAGTGTAACGTGCTAATGCGTCCTGATTCTTCCATGAAAAGGACATAACAGGAAATATGTCATCACTGCGGGACGTGCTGGGTGTTTTGGTGCCAGTCTTGAGGCTCTCACAGCAGCAAACGCCACTGCTGTTCTAACATTCTTCCTTTTTCATCTCGTCCTGTTATATTTTGCAAGTCGCAAATGATTTTGTCCAACCTGTGCTAAACAAATCTTGGAGCTTGTCTGGCGACAGAGCCTGATGTAATAACTATGTGCAGCGCCCTTTGACCTTCTATTGGAAATGACGTGGGCGGTAACGAAATCTGGACACCTTAGAGATGAATGATAGGGGCAGATGCAAAGACTCAGGTCTTCGCTGTCCAGTTGCGACCTGATCGCAATTTGAAACCAAGTGTAAACACAGCCATACCGCAACATAACACAATATAAGATAATGTAGCCTAACCTAACTACAACAGTGTACGTTACTGGGACTGGGAGCCGACTGTTTCTTTTCCTCCACACTGTGTTTGTGAACCTAGTAATAAATCTGGCATGTTAATTGAGCTGCCTTTTTTTTCTAGATCCTTCTTTAGTGCCAGTATTCTCCTGTACAACATTTTAACACTCTCCAAATGTGAGACGTTTTTTTCCCTTTTGGCCATAACGGAGCAGGAACCACTTCATGAAATGTTAGTACCACTTTTGCCTAATAGGGATGACATTTTCGTCGACCTTCCCCCAGTCGATACAGTGGACTTGTCGGAGGTCAGATATCGAGTGGCTTCATTAAAATTAATGAGGTGATTCATTAGAAATAATAAGAATGAGAAAAAAATCGTCATCTTGCACAAGAAAAATGTGAAGGTCTTCAATCTGCAGACTTATTATAAAACTTATTATATTTAAAATGAGAGAAGGCTGAGAGGCCTGAGCACAGACCGACTGTTAAACTGTTTAATAACTGACATAATGATGTCAGCGTTATCTCGCCATCATTTTTATTTTTAATGTTTTCAGTTAAACTGTTTGAATGTGTGAACATTAATGTGCCATTATTATCAGTAATTAGAATTGCCACAGTGGGAGCGAACATTAAAGTAGTTAATGAACTGAGTTAATGAATTGATGAGTTATATTAAATATAATGTTTTATAGGTCAATGACATTCATAAAAGCACTTTGAGATGTTTATGCAATTTGTATTATTATTATTATTATTATTATAGAAGTGCTATTATGTATTTAATTTGCCGATTGATTGCAGTTATAATATTATTGGTGGGTTTAGGAAAAAGATTTCTTTCTTTCTTTCTTTAGATTTAATATATTAGGAAAGCTTTCTAATTAAATTTGTTTAATACAGCTGTTTGTTTCTTAATATTAGTGAATAACCACAGTCTGAAGTTTGACATTTAAAGTCACACAGTCAAGATTTTTCACGTTTAAAATTTCATTTTGTAGTTTTATGCTAGCGCTACACTGCTATCATATTTACGTACAGCGATATGTGTACCATTCTATGATAACCGTGTCTACCTTCTCCACTTTTATTAATGAATTTATTTATTTCATAATTTCTTTCTTTATTTATTAAATTATTCTCTTGTGATTAATGTTCTTTAATGAAGTCTCTAGCTCATTCCAATGACCATATTTAAATATTTAATCTGAACTCTTATAAATAATGCATTATTTGTATGGACCTTCGCTCCTCGCAGCTTGAGAACGTATAATTAAGCTAATTTCTGCACTCAGTCTGTACGTACACAGTTCACTCTCGTTCATCCATTTTCTAGAAGGTTCCATGTTTCGCCCAGGGGTCAGAATGGATTTGTGTTTCACATGGTAAAGTTATCTGAAATGGATTTGATAAGCTCTTATCTTAATCCTCCGCAATGTGCCGATGAGCTGTAGTCTTATCACGGTGTGGATAATCACATCACTTCTCCAGGCCAAACCTCACTTCACTTTCCATCAGCCTGCCTTATATGATTCCAAATGAGCTGAGTTACAAAAACTGAGATAGAAACGGCACTTAATATAAAACACATGGGCGGACAAATTCATTTTAATGCACGATGGAGCTGAACAAGTGGCACATTTAAAGAGACGTTTCTGAACACTGAATGCTTACTGAACCTTTGTGAGGAAATATGTTATTCATATAGAGCAAATCTTTCACTGAAGCTCTTTTTAGGAGGAAATTACTTAATTACTTCCTGTAGCCATTTTTCTTTTGCTAAGTTCTCTCAGGATTATCAGCAAGGAAAATATTACAGCTACAAAGACCTTCAGCCCAGAACGGAGTTTAATGTCAGTATTCTGATACATCACTGTATGACATGATAAACTGATTTTATACTTATTATGATGCAAAAAGTTGCATTTTTAACATTATATAAAAAGTGTCATCAAACTGGGTTTTTCTTCTCGTCATGATTGTTGATCCTTTGAATTAATAAATTACAAGACGAGCATTTAGAAAGTTCTCAGTCCTCCAGGTCATGGTAGTCGGAACACTTGAGTTAAAAGGCTCCTTCAGCTGATGGGGAGTCCGGGGTATTTAACTTCTAGTCACTTTGGAGGCGGTCCTGACATGTAGTAACACACCAGGACATGTCAGGACGTGTTTGCGAGTCATTGCCCCATCCTACCATCGTGTGAGCTGTTAAGGCCCCACAGGTTGAGGTGTGACTGGAGGTTAAATCGCCTGGGAAGGGATCTCAGGACAGCTATATAGGTGGCTGATGGTGTCATAGGCCAGATGGCCTCCTTTACCCCTCTCTCTAACCATCTGTCTCCTCTATCCAAAATGTGAACATCTGTATCCTCAAAAGAGTGTCCCTGCTCCTTTAAGTGCTCATGTACAGCGGAGTCTCGTCCTGAAGAGCTGGCTCTCCTTTGTAGTGCCACGTTCCTGTGGAGCGGTTGTGTGATCTCTCCTAAATATAGATCTGAACGCTCCTCACTGCACTGCACAGCATACACCACAGAGTCGCAGCAAGTTATTACTCTTAATAACCAGTGTCCAAATCCTCCCAGCACCTCTTCAAGCATGCAAACAGTTCTGTCTCATTTGCTGGACGCTTTCTTTCTCACTTCGAAAGAAAAGATAAGAAGTATTTAGTTCAAAGCTTCCACATATGACATGTAGATGGAGAAAAAATTCGAGATGGGCTTCAAAGGGGTCATTACTAGTGAATTTGGCTGCACAGAGAGCTATCAGGTAGCAGTCAAAACTAAATCAGCACACTGGATTCTGGGAAGAGTGAGTTTATGGTCGTAAGTCAGAATATCATGTATACGGGGTTTGGCTGGACACATGCGCGGGTTAGGAGGCGGCATAGTGAAACTCACTGAGTTTATTATACACACACACATGGAGGCAGAGGTACAAAAATGGCAGGCAAAAGAGTAATCCAATACAGAAACAGGTCGAGCGATCGGCAAACAGAGTAAACTAGCATATCCAAAATCAGTAATCAAAAAACAGAGCAGAGTCCAAAATACAAGAAATCAAACACGGGAAAAAGGCTCGGGAATAGCGTTCACGGGAGCTAGACTAACGCTTCGCGCCGACACAGAGAAACAGACTCCTTTTAGGCACGGGCATAATTGTTCGAAGATTGGATGCACCGGCATCCAATTACTGGTCATGTGATGACCCCGGGAGCATGTGCTGACCGGAACTGTAGTCCTCCAGACAGACGGAGACATCAAAAGCACTGCGCGCGCGGCCGAGTCCACAATGCACGCCGCACTTGCAGCGAGGGGCAGATTCCTGACACAGAACACACACCATGGTATGAAGAAGTGAGAAGTGACGCTGGAGCTGATTTCTTCCTCACGCAGACTGTAGATTCATGAAGCCAATTAGTGACAGTCGTGTCAGGTGACCACACAGAGACACGCCCACACGATATTCTTCAGCTGATCATGCTAATCATATAACCAATTCAGTTTTTAGCAGGAATGCTGGCCTTGTGTGTCAAAATACTGTATTATTGTATAACAGTCTGTATAGATGTGTAATTATCTCTGCTTTTTAGTCAAAAAAGAATAATGCCTGTGGCAAAGTCAGTCAGTTTGGCTGGATGTGTAACGTGATAGCTTAGCGCTAGCTCACTGCTGTACATCTGGCTGTCGTAAAGCCCTTATAGCGAGTCAGTTAATAGAAATTTGATTCTCCAATTACAGACTTTATTAGAATCTTCCACAAAGCAGTCACTCAGATAAAAAGGCGGTGTGCCGAGTCACTCGTGCCCCCGAGTCTGCGCTGTTAACGAGAGTGGAAAGGAAAAGTTTGACGAGCTCTTTCTAAGGGGCGAGAAAAGTTCCCCGGCATGTCCTTTTGAGCAGTCAGCAAACACTGTCACCTTTGTAAGCGCCTGCATTATTAAAGCTGATGCCTGTGACAAGTCGGGATAAGAATAAAATCTTAATGACTCGGATTGTGGGGGAGAGAAAAGGAAGAGCTACACAGATGGAGAGAGGGAGATATGGAGAGAGGGAAAGGAAATAATTGTGCTAAAAATGGACATTTGTGTCACTTCTTCTGTTTCAGCAGACGCAAAGGAGGAGAGATGTGAGGAACTGAACCCCAGAAAGAGAGGAAGCTCCTTTTTACATACCTTAAAATGAGATAATTTAGGTCAAATTTAGCTTCGGTTTGGATTTATTCTTTAAAAACTGTTGCAACATGATCAGAACTGTGATACACAACACACAAAATGGGCTCTATACTCTGTAATCATGCTTAGACCAACGTATACGTGAAGAACAACACGTGTCAGGACATGGAGTCAGGAGAAAATAATCCCCGTCAGGGTGGAGAGGTGGTGAGAGCGCGCCGAAGTTGATCATTTTACAGTAACAGTATGTCACAAAGCATTTTATTGCTCTTACACCACAGCAGTTTGCTTAAAAAATATGATTACAATTTTTTTATTTATTACAGAAAAACTTTTACCATTCTTTCACCAACTTATAGATTCATTGAATGCTGTGGAACTGTTCTCACTTTCGTTATAGCAGCTATAAACAGTGTCCCCTCACCGGCCTCGCTTTATTCCCTGCTGAAATTAATGAGAGAAAAAAACTAAAAAAAAAAAGAAAAGAAGATTGAATTCACCACTTTCTGCCTCTTTCCTCTCTCCACTTTCTGCCTCTTTCCTCTCTCCACTTTCTGCCTCTTTCCTCTCTCCACTTTCTGCCTCTTTCCTCTCTCCACTTT
>JAQQZU010000035.1:26227620-26241031 GCA_030068025.1 Parauchenoglanis punctatus | reverse complement strand
GCCCCAAGATGCTGGGATTGGCTCCAACTTCCCCGCGACCCAGACGGATAAAGCGCTATAGATAATGGATGGATGGATGAATGTTTTAAATGCTGATCTCTTGTCGCTGAAAAATATTCCAGTTTTGAATTACTGTTGTTCACCATTGATAGTTTTAGCCAATTGCTCAGTGCCTTCGTGTATCGACCTCCTGAAGCCAATAAGGATTTCTGAGCTAATTTCTCTGATTGTTTTTGTCTTTAACTGTGCCCACTGCAGAGAGATTGCTCATTTTGGGAGACTTTAATAGTTAATTCATGTCTCTTATCTTCCAGTCCAGTGGTTTGTGATTTTATTCAGCTATTAGACTCTTTTAATTTAACTTTATCTGCAAAAATACTGTTCACAACATGAATGTTTTTTTTTTGTTTTTTTTTATCTTTTGAGGACTCTGCAGTTGTTTTTAATTCCAGATGCACTGATACCATTGAACTTTTTAGAACTAGATGAACTAAAATGAAATTTCAGCCTTAGTTTAATGATTCTGTTTGGCGCCTTAAACATGATCACATGAGAGTGGGAAAAAATGGAAAAAGATACATTGCAAATGTCTTATGACATTTTAAGGAGAATTTTGACCACTTTTCAAACCCCTCTAAAACGTGCACAGGAAAATTATTTCTCTAAATTAATTAACATAAACCTGAAGTGGTGTTTTAGCGTTATAAAATCGGGTGACTTCAATGATGAAATGTTTAGATCTTTTAAAGATTTTATAAGTAAGATTGACACTATTACATGGAATATTGCTCCAATGGCTGGTCTTACCTCACATTCTTATGATAGAGTTTATACAACATCGTTGACAGAGTTTGAACCCCTTTCTCTTTCTTCATTAAGAGAAATAGTGTCTAACTCAAAGTCTTCCATTTCATTTTCTGATTTTACAAAATAGTTATATGTTAGAAATCTTCCAAACAGGTTTTCTGGCCCTTCACAGGACTGAGACTGCGCTACTCAGTGTTAAATGATCTCCTTCTTATTGTTGATGCCGGGGATTGGGCAATATGGGTTCTTTTAGAGCTAAACGCCACTTTTGACTTGATTGTCCATAACATTCTTATTGATCACTTGGTGAGAATTGGCCTTCAGGGCACAGTCATTGAGTGGTTTATTTCATACTTTAGCCAGCGAACCTTTTCAGCTCAAATTGGAATTTTTTTTTCTTCCATTGCTCCTATTACATGTGGAATTCCCCAGGGATCCATTTTAGGTTCTATTCTGTTTTATGTTTATATGCTCTCGCTGGGCAATATATTTCATAAGCACATCTCATATCATTGCTACGCAGACGATAGCCACATTTACCTGCCAGTGAAACCCCCAGACCCGCGATCTGTGAGGAATTTACTCGCTTGCCTGACAGACATTAAGGCTTGGATGTTTCACGAATTTCTACAGTTAAATGATGATAAAAATGACCAAAATGATCCTTTTTGGATCATCAACTTGCACTTTTCCTGTCTCTGAGTATCTGAGTCAACTTTTTACTTCTGTGAAAGATTATGCACTAAATTTGGGTGTGATCTTTGACTGTGATTTTAAATTTGATCAGCAAAATAATTCTGTAGTTAGATCGGCTTTTCATCATCAAAAATCATTTTTATCACCTTCAGATCTCAAGAAAGTAATACATGCCCTGATTTCATCCCGCTTAGATTATTGTAACTCTCTGTATTCGGGAATCAGTAAGTCTTTCTTGCCTACACATAGTGCAGGACGCTGCAGCTTGGCTACTGACTGAGACATAACAACGGGATCACTAACACCTACATTAGCCTTGCTGGATCGGCTCCCAGTCCAGTGAAGGATCCAGTTCAAAGTTTGGCTGATTGTCTTTAAGGCTTTAAACAGGTTATGTCCCCTTTTATGCTACTGATTTACTTGCCTATCATCGAAGGCCCAGACAGCCGAGGTCATCCGACAAATTTTTATTTCTGTACCATGAGCTCAGCAAAAGCGAAAAGACGACTGTGTTCATTTGGTGTATGCGCCTGATCTCTGGAATACTCTTCCACTGGAGATTAGGTCCTCCACTTCAATCTCTTGTTTCAAGTCACAATTAAAAACCTATTTTTATAGACTGGCTTTTAGTTCTGATTGTTGATTGTTATTATTTTATTATTTTAGTCCTTGGTGGTTGTTTTGTATTGTGACTATTTAAGGGGTTGATTTATTTTTGTGTTGTTTGTGCTCATTTTTATCAGCCTAATGATTTTATGCCTAATGATCTATTGTGGCCTAAATTTTGCAGTAATCTACTATGCCCTAAGAAAGCTTGTGATCTTCTGTATAACAAAATGGCTAGTATTCTCCTGTACCGTAAAGATGTTATAATACACTGTGAACTGAAATGGCTAGTGACCTACCATGGCCAAAAGGGGTTAATAATCTCCTGTACCCAAATTGTACAGTAATCTACTGTGCCCCAAAAATGGCTAGCGATCTACTGTGTTGTAGAATCTCCCCAGAAACACCACAAGCCATAAATACCGCGTGGATGCTTTATGAGTGGCTTTAAGAGTCTGATTTTCCAGAAGCTCTACATGCAAGTACAGGAAGTCCGTCTCCAGGTGGAGGGCAGAGGGGGGGTAAGCCATAAATGTAATTCCCCCGCAGAAGTGCTGAGATCATATCTACACTCATATCAATTCCGCAGACCATTAGAGCGCCACGGAGTCGGCGTGCGACGCTCTAATGCCATAAAACTCAGACCAGCCTTTTAATCTTCACATCTTAATGTCTAAAGCACTTGCTAATGCAACGTGGAACGAGAGGCGACACAGGAATTAGAGCACCTAAAACAGACACAGAACAAAGACAGATGGACTATATCAGTTTAAGATTAGTGTGTGTGTGTGTGTGTGTGTGTGTGTGTGTGTGTGTGTGCTTATGTATTTGAGCTCATCTATTGATTTATGTGTATGCATGTATATGAATTGGTGTCCATGTAATAGTCTGTGTGTGTGTGTGTGTTAATACATTTGCCTGTGTCTGTGTGTGTGTGTGTGTGTGTGTGTGTGTGTGTGTGTGTGTGTTCCAGGTTGGAGTAGCTGCATGCTGAGTGAGCATGCTGTGTGTGGCGAGGGGACCAGGACTCGGCTGCTTGACTGTATGCGCAGTGACAACAAACTGGTGGAGCTGAGTGTGTGTGAGGAGGTGAACACACACACACACACACACACACACACACACACACACACACACACACACACACACAGAGAGTTAGACTCTCTCCTATGTCTCAGTACCAATAGCATTATTTTTAATGGCCCAAGATTGCCAGATTGAGCAAATTCAGTCATATTCATTCTTAAATTAATCTTACATCTTAAATCTGATCAGGCTGGAAAACAAGAACAGCTTTCAGGCTGATGGTGTACATCCATTAATTCATATTGGAACATACATACAGTCTGGGCTAGTAACAGTCAATCTGGCAACCCGATCAATTTTAAAAACACTTTTATTTCACACTAAATATCATGTCTACGCCATACAGTATGATTTTTAAAAATATATATTTTCATGTGTACCTCATCTCTCTCATAGACATCTGAATATTTTAAAGATTATGTAAAGGTTGTTTTGACTGGACCAGAGTGTTGCAGGAGTTAATTAACGCTCATTCCTGTTTTAGCTGGGACTTCCTCAGCCGTGGACGCTCAGTGAAGCCTGCCGTGTGGATTGTCCCGTCAGCTGCATGCTCTCTGAATGGACGCAGTGGACCGAGTGCTCACACACCTGTGGAAACCAGGGTGCCCATTTAAAAACACTTCTATAATCTAGTATGCATAGCACAGCTTGTTCTGAAAAGGAATGACACTAGGAATGGTAGAGTTTTGGAAATTATGTTGCATTTAAACCAATTACCGTTACAAGAGGACAGATAGGGGGTTTCCAGGGTCCCATATTCACAGGGTCCTCTTCTCAAAAGGTCCTGTTTTCCCATGGTCCCATATCACTACTGGCGTTTATCCCAGGGTTCTACGTTCTCAGCCTTGCATATATTCCAAGGGTCCTGTGGTTCCAGAGTCCTGTGTTTCTGTGGTTGTGTATTTCCAGTAGGCATGTAACGATTCATCCAATTTATGATTCCTTTCAATTCACAATAATGGGATCACGATTAGATTTTTCCATGGTATTTTTGAAAAGAAAATTTGATTAACAAAAAAACATTTCATTTCCTATTCTTTATCAACCTCAATATATATTTTGTTAAATTAAAAAAATATATACTTTTGTTTAATTTTCTTAACAACCAACAACAGCTGTTTGCAAACATTTGCAAAGGTTGGAGTAAAATATAATCACCTATCAACTAAAGTATTCCTTTTATTAAAAATGAAAATGTTAACAAGTATTTAGATTAAAACAATACAGTTCCCTTCATTTCAGTTCCCCCTCTTTTCTTTAGCTTTACCAGAATCCTCTGATTCATGACTATGTTCCCAAGGATCTATTTTTCAAGGGTATGTTTGTAAGTGTCTATATTCCAAGGGTCCTATGTTTCAGGTCCTGCTTTCCCATTTTACTAGAGTCTGCTATTCCCTTGTTGTATATTTTTAGGGTCCTGTGTTTCCATTGTCTCAGTGGGTTTCATTTTCTAAGGTCCCATGTTTAATGCGTACTATATCCCAAATGCTCTATGTTCTATGTATTCGTAAGGTCTTACAGCATGCACAGTGTTTTATATATGCTTAGGGTCCTAGATTTCCACCACCATGTCTTCCCCGAGCCATAGTATCCCAGTATTGTGTAGGAACCAGAACACTCTTATCGAGCAGCTACCATACATGTTCATATATATACCAGAAACTTTCCAATGTGAAGAGGATTATCAGATCCTGAGAGCACTGTTTCCTGGAACACTTCAGATGGCTTCAGTGAAGGAACACAGAGTTGACCCCATTAAGAAGAATCCAGCCGAGCCCCTCCTGCAATGTTCATGAGAAGTGTGAGGTTGAGTGGACCTTTATCATAAAGCATCACACACTGTGAGCGAGTGTGTAATGTCACTTAGAGATGCCACCTGAGAGGAAAACTGGCAAATGAGACAAAGAATGAAAGCTAGCGAGAAAAGGCACAAGTTTAAGGGTTCTCACCTTTTATTAACTACCCAATTTAGAGAAACACCTGAGGAGAAGTTCCTGTTTCTGTCTACTTAACCTGCAGGGATGGGGGGGGGGGGGCTAGACATAGATAGTCCAGGAAAGAGAGACATAGACAGACAGAGAAACAAATAGACAAGGAGAGAGAGACACAGACTGTGTGTGTGAGAGAGAGAGAGAGAGAGACAGAGAGAGAAGTAAGGAAGGAGATAGAGACAAAGAAAGACAGACAGATAAGGAGAGAGACAGACAGAGAAAGCAAAACAGAGAAAGACAGACAGACAGATTAACAAATAGACAAGGGGAGTGACAGAAAGAGAGAGAGAGAGAAAGGTAGCGAAGGGGATATACAAGGAAAGACAGACAAAGACAGTCAGAGGAACAAATAGACAAGAAGAGAGGGAGACTGACATACGGTTAGAGAGACAGAGACAGAGAGACAGTTGATCAAAGAGAGTGTGAGACAGAATGAAAAAGGATAAAATGTGAGGATATTTAGTGATTGTAGGAGAATCGGCGTATCCCTTCCTGGTACACTTTGTTCATTTGTTCGTTAATGCGTGCCCTATTTCTCTCTGCCTGCGTCTGTGCTGTAAAATTTGTGGAGTTAGAGGCGCTCCAGACTCCACAGACTCAGCGGAAGATTAATGATGGTCAGTGAATGTTTCTAATTAGTGAAGTAAGCAGCTGAAGCTGTGCCGTTTGGACTGCGGGGACGCTCTCCTGCCTGTCCAACTCTGCCAATTAGAGTGTGTTGTACAGCACGAAGCATTAACTCTTCTTAGTGAGGTGGAAACCTGCGCCAAACGAGTCCTCACTGACTCGGAATTAGCACAAAGCTAATGACGATGTTATTAGGAAAAATAAATATTTATTTACTATGACTGATGAATCGTTCAGTCTGGAGGAGAAGGCGGAGGGGGGAGTGGGGAGGACCGGGCCAGGATCATTAACGTGTAATCCCCAACTATGATTTATAGCCCAGTGTTAATAATGCAGAGGACTCGCTGAGTCGCATGCTAATGCTGCTACGTTTCCTCAAGCGGAGAAAAACCCATTACCAAGAAAGGGAATTGTGCCGACTCAGGAAAACTTACAACACAAGCTAAAAGTACAAACCAAAGCAAGAAAAGCAGAGAGACGTGTGAGGAAAAGATCTGTATGATGATGTGACACGATGAGAGAGTCTGAAATAAACCTTACAGCATTAGTTAACTCCCATCCAGGCTTCTACATAGGGTTTTATCAATTTATATATTAAAATAAGGAATAAAACACTGTGTGTGGTGCTGTGATAGTGAAATGATCAACACTTGGTGGTGTGATGAAGCAGAGTTACTGTTACCATGCTGAAGTCGATTAAGGCTTTTATTCCTCTTACACCACTGCGATCTGCAAACAAGACGTCTAGTAGCACTTGCTGCCTTCATAAACCCTACTGCGGAAATTAGAAACAGAAAATTAAATCATCTACCTTCCAAAAAAAAAAAGGTTCAGGTCTGGAAGCTCCACATGTTTATCACTGGACTTATCGCTGACTGGACTCGTCCCAGTGAACACATCCGACCCTGCAAATGAAATGAAACGGAATTTATTTGCATTGCGAGCAAATTAGAATCTCCAGCCTTCCATTCCTCAGATCTTCCATTAAACGCCACAGTTGTCTTAATTCCCTCAACATTGATCCACTCTAACACGCTACACACACCAGAGTTATCTCTCAGTACTGAATAATCCATATTCAATATTTCCACCAAACAAAACAAGACTACATGAGCAGTTTGTAATATTTACAAATATACCATGGGGCACACAAATATTTGCAAATATTTAAGGGTCAAACAGCTTAAAGTTCATTATGAAGGACTACTCGACTTCCGCAATAACACCGACCCCTGGGGAGGCGGAGCCGTGCAGCATCCTGTCTGGATTCTGAGTGGTCAGGTGTTGATTCATTTTCTTTAGCAATGGGGACATCCCATATAAACAGATATAAAAATGTGTAATTGCTGATATTTCGAAAAAAAATTTGAGTAAGGAGATGTTTCTGTAACATGTATGAAGGAGTCTCCAGTGTCAGCGCTGTGTAACAGTCAGACGTAAAGCTGGAACCTTCATGACATCTTCAGGACAGAGGAGTTCACAATGCTTTGCGGTTTCTCAGAAACATGGCAAGCTGCGTTTTTTATTTAAAAGGGAGAATAAAGAGCGGCTGGTGAGGGAACGACTGTTTATAGCTGCTATAACGTCAGTGACAACAGGAACTGATTCCTTGACTACAAATTTATAAAAGTATTGTAAAAGACATTTTTAATAGATAAAATGCGTACTCATTTGCATGTTGTTGTGGTATAAGAGGAATAAAACTAATTTTCTTTTCTAGGAAAACAGTCTTGAGTGTGGTAAGAGTAGCTTTACAACATTACCTCATCATTGATTAGAATATGTAAGAAAAAAAAATCCTCGAACATCAAAAGGCTTCTTGCTTAACGTGAATTAAACGTTTTCAATCTGCTCACACGATATTGTAAATTAGCATTTTGTCACGTTGCTAACATGA
Organism: Parauchenoglanis punctatus; assembly: GCA_030068025.1. Classification (NCBI taxonomy): domain Eukaryota; kingdom Metazoa; phylum Chordata; class Actinopteri; order Siluriformes; family Auchenoglanididae; genus Parauchenoglanis; species Parauchenoglanis punctatus. The sequence continues at coordinate 26,233,321 of JAQQZU010000035.1, read as the reverse complement.
GGCTTTCCCACGCAGGTGTGATGACCAGATCTCGACGTGTCCTCCAGGAAGCTCATGCAGAAGGTCGTCCGTGTCCGTCCCAGCTCTCTCAGACTAAACCGTGTCCCATCAGGCCTTGCTACAGCTGGCTGCTGGGGGACTGGTCATCCTGCCACGTGGAGGTAAACGTCTCTCATCTGCACCGGGGGTTAATTCAGCATTTCAGAGCGTTTTTACACATTCTTGGAGATGCATTGCTCATTTTTCTTTGTAAGCAGCAGGTTAATTAGGAGTGCATCTTCATTTGCAGTAACAAGTCGATAACAATCCACCTCCACATTGTTTCTTCTTTTTTCCTCTCTGTCTCTGTGCTTGACCCCTTCTGCCCCCGACACAAAGCGAGCCGGGGGTAATTTTATCCTCCACCCAGCCGTAGGCGCCATATTGCAGGCCTTTAATTGAATTTTGTAAAGGTGTGAGCCCACGCCTGGGTGAATAACGGACCTTTGGTGACATTGAGACGTGAGCGAACTTCAGATAATATCCACAGTTTAAGCAGCGGTCCAACCAAAAATAAAATGTCCTCCTTTTCCCGAGTGGAGTCCGATTTCCATCTCCCACTCGCCGCCTTTCTTTCTCGCTGATTTTAATTAAACGTCTGGGGTTTCTCGTCCTCGTCCTCCGAGTCATTACTGAAGCAGTTCTTTTTAAACTTTTGTAGAGAAGAGACGCACAGCACACACTTTCAAGTGTTCTGCTTTAATATCTGGGCTTTATGACTCAGAAAAACCACATTCGATGAATAACTTCATTTTGTTTTTATCTGCTTAATACACGTCTAAAGTCTCAAACGTGATGTTTAAATTATTATTTTTTTTAGTTGTTATTGTAACATTTTCCTCTTTAAAACAGTTCTCAATTCTTTGTTAGCACTTTGTGAAGGCTTTCAACAAATCACATCCAATATGGAAATTATATGTAAATTATTAGCACTAACTTGAGTGACAAGCAAACTTGTGGTTGCCATGGTAACCTTATATTTCGACACGTTTGATACTGAAATCTCATTCATGTCCGTCTCTACTAGCTGACTAACCTTTAGGCACGGCAGGAATGCGTGGAGGCATGTTTTCTCTCTATTTGCATAGTCATGAATATTCATAGCTCTTGGGAATTTTGATGAGGATTAAGTTAGTTAATTATTTACCACTTTTCATTTTGGGTCCATAGAAATAAATATTGCTCTTATTATGTGTTTCTTTTTAAAAGGTAATTATGTAAAGCTGTTTAATTGGGGTTATTTTTTTTGTTTGTTTGTTTTTTTAATATATTTGAAAATGAATACAGGACTAAAGACTAGAGAAGTATACAAATTTTTTTGTTGTCTATAGGACATTAAAATGCACAGATATAATCAAATTGGTATAAAATAACAGGTTTAAGGTTATATTGATAAGTTTAATGATGAATCCAAGAGTAAGGCCAAATTTAGATTTTCCTTTTTTTGAACGTTTAAAATAAAAGCATATTCAAAATAAATACTTTCTCGATGTGTCTCTGATAAACAGAGTTAGAGGCGGGGCTATGAAGATGCTCAGGTTCTGATATGCACATTATTAGTTCTAGCTAGCTAAATTAGCTAATGTTTATCATGAACTATAATGCAGTTGTCATGGTAACATTACATTTAAACAGGTTTGACTGTTGTTTAATAACTTGGTGAGAAATTAAGAATGCAAATAAAACATAAACATTTAAACAGCTGGCTCACTTTTCAGGGTGACAGCAGCATGTGGGGGCGTTTCTAATTTATATATTCATGTATATTCATAGGCTTTTGAATTTTTCATGAGGATTAAGGTCTAGAGATTTTCCTGGACCATTTTTAGTTATTTGCTGTGCATTAAATACACAGATTGTTTTTAAATGATTTAAAACAACACTCTCAGGTCTATGTCTATAACCTTTAGAACCTTTTCCATCTAGCCATTAGTATTAACTTGAGGAATCCAAAGCTGATGAATAATTTAGATGTTACATTTGACTTGCAGATTGAAATGTGCAGGGACGAGCACCTCCGTGCCTCCTGACGTGTTAATCCATGACTAATATATAATGAAATACATTCTGCATGAATTACAGCTGTGTCAGCTAGTTGTTTATTTGATTAAGTATGTGCCATCTTTTCTATTTTGCCTCTATAATAATAACTATCACTGTAAACATGTTATTATTATTTAAATAATCATTGCATAAACCTTTATCAAATTTGTATAAATAACATTATATTTTACATTTTTTGCTTTTTCTGTTTTGTTATGGATTTTACTCACGTTTCACATTTTTGTTCGTCATTCATTTGCTAATTTATTTGTTTTATGCATTAAATTAATTTTTGTATTTTTTGTACTACATGCTTATATTTCTCATGCTTTATTTCACATACAGTGAAGTGACCTGAGCTAAAGCCTATCATCAAAATGTGTTTTCTTTTTATTAGTAATAATTAAGCTAGTACTTTAGTTTCATTATTTTTTAATTATTAATCAAAATAGGAAACATATATTTATTAATTATTAATAATGAATGACTTATTAACATTATTATTATTATTATCATTGCTGCTGTAGTTGTTGTTGTTGTTGTACTGAGAATGTCTTAGTTTTAAAACACACACACACACACACACACACACACACACACACACACACACACACAGTCCCCAAGAGCCACAATTGCATTTCTTGACACTCCTCAAGAAGCCCATTGCCGCCTTTAGGTCAGGAGACGAGGCCCTGTACAGCCCAGGCAGAGCTGACCTGAGGACCACCTCAGAGACGATGACCCATGGAGGGTGTGGCAGTGAAATCAACATATTACAAACTATAAGTACAGCATTCCTATGACTGACAGCACGAACACCTCACGGGCAAAGGATCTGAACCATTCCTTTGCCAGGTTTGAGGTAAAGAGGCCCAACATGGATACTCTAACTCCACAAGCTTCCAACTCCCAGCCACTCACACTACAAGAACATGAAGTGAGAACCTGATGGAGTACCCGGGAAGGTACTCAAAGCATGTGCTGATCAGCTCGCCGGGGTCTTCACAAGGATCTTCAGTCTCTCTCTCTCATCAGCCACCATTCCACAGCACCTGAAATCAGCCACCATCATTCCTGTTCCAAAAAAGTCAGCCAAAGACAGCTTGAATGACTACAGACCACGCCAGTAGTTATGAAGTGCTTTGAGAGACTGGTCTACAGCACATTAAAAGCAGCCTCCCTCCCACCTTTGACTGACTCCAGTTTGCATAGATGTCAAACAGGTTCCCAGAAGATGCCTGAGCATGGATAAGGAACTTCCTCACAAATCTCCCACAAACTGGTAAGCTCCCACCTCTCCTCCACCCTCACGCTCAGCACTGGCTGTCCACAAGGCTGTGTTCTGAGTCCACTACTTTACGCTCTGTACACGTACGACTGCACACCAGCTCATTCCACCAACACCAGCTCATCAAATTTGTGGATGATACCACTGTAGTCTGGCTTATATCAGAAGGGGACAGAGGACTACAGAGATGGTGCTGAGAGAGCAACCTGACTCTGAATAACTCAAAAACCAAGGAACTCATCTTGGGCTTCTGGAGGCACAGCACGGAACCAGTCTAACGCTACTTCAATGAGATCTGAGTGGAAAGGGTTCACATCTTCAAATTCCTGGGAACCCACATCTCTAAAAACCTCTCCTGGTCTACCAACACTACTGCGGTAGTCAAAAAGGCACAAAAGTGACTTCCTGAGAGTCCTCAGGAAAAACAACATTCAAGAAAAGCTGATGATGGCCTTCTATCACTCCACCATTGAAAACATACTGGTGTACTGCGTTGCAGTGTAGTATGCCAGATGCTCAGCAGCAGGCAGGAGAGCTCTCCAGAGAGTCATTAACACAGTACAGTACACATTAAATCACTGGCTGTTCTTTGCCCTCCCTGGAAGATGTCGCCTGCTCCCGCTACCTCAGCAGGGCCACAAACATGGTTAAAGACTCTTGACACCCTGGACATCCCTTGTTTGAACTGTTGCCCTCCAGTAGGCGTCTCAGGTCCCTCATAGCACAGACCACCAGACTCAAGACAGTTTCTTTTCCAGGGCCATTAGCTCAATGAACTCACACTGATCTCACAGAAGCCCCTTTAGGACTTCATTCAGCACTAGAGCACGGCCTACACCTGACTGGAAGAAACGTTTTTCTAAGCTGCTATTTATATTAATTTATTCATGTGCAATACCTTCATTATCCCTGTGAGATATTTTCAGTATTCAGCGCAATGCCTTCAGACTTCACACACTCACACAAACACACACACACACACACACACACAAGGATATACACATGTATTCACATATGAGCCCATACATATAGACTCACAAACACAGCAAAGTTTAGTACTTTTTGTCAAGGGTAAAAACTGTATAAGCCCTGTGCACTCCATGAACCTGATCTCTGGTCCACAAGAACAAAAACTTACAGTATGATGTCATAAATGCTGTATTATCAGTATGACGTATGATTATAATCCTCTCGTTAATACACACACATTCGCATTACCGGCTTTCTGATATGAGCTCACTCTTATAGTGATAGTACTTGCACAAAAATGCACACGGCTGCACATCTAGAAACCTTCCAAGAATAAATGTTTTGTTTGCAGCTAATAAGACCAAAGCAACATCAATAAGGAGAATAAAGGGATGTTTCTCATTTTGAACAGAGATGTACTGCGTGATCAATGTGTGGTTTGGAAATAATTTGTGTGAAAGCAAACCTGTAATAATGATGATGAAACAACACTCAAGCCCAGAATTGATCCAGGGTGCAAACTCGATTAGTTCTTCAAAGTGAAAACAAGTCCTTTAACTGTTCCTGAGTTTAGGACTGGATACCAGGATGTTAGTATATCTAGAAATGAATTAGTCTTGCAAATATTCTCTTCACTTTTCCATGCCTTCAAGTCTCCACAATATTCTCTTCATGACTCATCCTGCACTGGTGTTGTCTTTGTATGATTAAATGCGTGGCTTGCTTTACAGTAGCAGCTAGTTAGCAGTAAACACGGTTCGTCAGTATGTATTCGGTGGCGTGTCTTCCTGCACACTGCTCCCTGTTCCAACCATTACTTAGTGAAGAATAAATGGTTGGAGTTCATTTACATGGAAGAGGGTGGAGTTTGTGTGAGTTTTCAGAAGAACCAGAATGGGTGTATCTTGAACACTATTAGCTGTTGTGTAAATCACTTGAGCATTCTGACTTACTGTTTGTAAAAGAAATACATCAACATAAAAAACAAACCTAGGACATGTCATGGGAACTTACACTTAAAGTGCTAAATAAAAAAGTAAATTAAAATATCTTTACGTTATTACTAACAGCATGTTGTGTTGCTGTCCTCAGGGTGCTGAGTGTGGGGACGGCGTGAGGCGAAGGAACTTATCGTGTGTCGTACACTGGGGTCATTGGCCCGACTCGGCCGGCCCAAGACCTGATGTCCACGTTCCACCTGTCCTGGTGGAGGATGAGAAATGCAGCAAACACTTAAAGACAGAGAACGAGCAGGAACTGCAGCAGCCATGCTTCGTTCCCTGCCCAGGTACACTGGCACTACAGATAAACCCTGCCTACCTGCACAGGTACACTGGCACTACAGATAAACCCTGCCTACCT
>JAQQZU010000035.1:26208230-26227520 GCA_030068025.1 Parauchenoglanis punctatus | reverse complement strand
CAGGTACACTGGCACTACAGATAAACCCTGCCTACCTGCACAGGTACACTGGCACTACAGATAAACCCTGCCTACCTGCACAGGTACACTAACACTACAGTCAGACTGTAGGTAAGAAGATGAATTCCTAATAAATGTGTGGACAGGCACATCCATCCATCCATTCATTATCTGTACCATTTAACCATCAGGGTTGTGGGGAAGCTGGAGCCAATCCCAGGAGACTTTGGGTGAGAAGCGGGTTATACCCTGGGCAGGTCTTCAGTCTATCACAGGGCTAACAGAGACAAACAGCCACTCACAGTTGACAGGCACATAAAGCACATGATTACTTGCCAGCTGGATAAAGGTCATACTTCAGTGTGGTGTAACGCTGTGAAATGCTGTGTGGGCTTCATCTCTAAGCCATGCTGCTTATATTGTCTTGAAAAATGCTAACATTGGGCTGTGATACAATAATTACATGATATCAAATATGTTATTTCCTTCTACAGTCTGCATTTTCTATCCCTGAGTTTTTTTTCTGGAGAATTTAAAAGCAAGTACTTGAGTTTAAAGGTGGGGTCTAGACATTTAAAAAATATCTGATGATTTTATTTATCTACATCCGGAACACTGACCTTTCTGAGTATAGACTGAATACGAGGAACCTTTGAGCTTAAGTCTCAGACTCTGAATACGGTGCACTGAATGAAAACCAGCGGGACTCTGTATTATTTAGCAACTTACGACTATTTTCACAAAAGTCTAGACTACAGCCTTCTTATTTTCTTGGGTTAGAGTTACTGTCATGAATTTGTCACAGAAGTAACATTTTCTGACACCAGATGTGATGTCCCACATTTCCCCAATGCCACTTTACAGACTGAGCTCTCAGACAGCGTTTGTAGTACGAGTCTAACTTCTGAAACACTGGATGAAAATTAATGGGGAGACAATTTTACATTGCTCATACTAACTAGCGAAATCCCTGATAATTAAAGGAACAATCCATCCTGAATGATTTGCATATTACTCTTTATAATTGATGTGATCAACAGCATCCAAAATATTTTGTAATGTAATTCTGGGTAAAGTTCTTTCACTGTCGATTTTGCTAGCGTCTCACAGAGATAGCACCAAATTAGCACCAGAATCACTAAACGTATAAATAATACCCTTTCATCGTGGTTTAACTTTAACAATGTTAACAAGATTAGCATGATTTGGGTTGAAGAATACTTCAGGAAAATTGAGTACAGGTGACATTTGCGGTACTTTGACTCCTCAATAGCGTGTTAAAGTGTAAGGCTGCTATCTTATGAGAGTGTAGAGCTGGCCGTAGGAAGATGGAGGATAATAAGCACACAGATGGGCACTAATAAGCATCCCGGCTGTCGGATGGAAGGAATGAACTGGATGAGCTGTCTTGCGTAAGTGTCACTATGAATTTGCTCTTCACTGAGGGTTATCGGGGTGGAGGGCGTCGATATGTGACCTTCAGCTACGCAGAAAAGGAAGTTCTAAACATATCATCAGACAGGCACATAATTACCTCTAGTCTCTTGTCAGGTGGATAAGGTCAGTGCTCAAGCACATGATTGCTGGAACTGTGTGGGAGACGTTGTACACTCTTCTCCATGTTCCGCTGCTTAATATTGTTTTTTTGTTTTTTTTAGAAGATGCTAATTCAGCTATCAGTGAAAGGAAACCAGAGGCGTTTAGTTAGCATGAGTCATTTTTAGCTTTCTTAATATTTATGATTGAGGTTAGCATACTTTGAAGTGAAAGTATTTCACAGGCAAATTTTCACAAACCGTAAATGTTGTTATAAGACCTAAGAAATGCTTGTAATTTATTAGTTATTTATATATTTCTTAAACGAGACCAAAACAAGGAATGGGAAGAAGTGTGCTAACTGAGTCAATATCAGTGTTAGTACTGATATTATTAGCACTGCTAGGAGATGCTTTATAAATCAAATTTGCAGCTAAAGCTAATTACTTCTCAGTTTTAGGTATTCTTAAATGAGTTTGGTTTCCAGACATGCCATAGTACTCACTGACCTGCTCTTTAACTCAAATGGTGGACTTCGATACGGTTTTGAATCGGATGCTGTTTTTTTTGTTTCCACATGATTTCCATTCATTAAACTGATTGTTTCGGTTCTCGGCTCTGATTGGCTGCGCTGCGTCTAAAGCTGCTGTAAAATGCTCGATGTGCACACAACGAGCACGTGATCCATGTTCATGATGTGATCGTGTCATGAACATGGAGATCAGTTGACGTAGTTGCAAGTAAACTCTTTAACAGAATGCTGAATGATCACACAGGATTCACAGCACAGGGAATTATGGGATCGGAAGCATAAGGAAGGGAGGCTGGAGGCAGGGAGACAAACAGGAACATGATCAGGATTGCAAATGGAAATGAAATGCGAAAATCTTGCCAATAAGTGTGTGAAAGTGTGCTCATTAAACACACTGAGTAATTAAGTGGAAAACAGGAAGCAGGTGTGTGTTAGAGTTCAGGTGAGTCAAACAGGTGTAATGGATGTGTGGCTCCATTGTTCTGTCCATACAATAAATGAATGTTTCTTAGCAGGCAGAGCATTCTTTTCTGCAGATATTTTGGAAGCAAATGGTTCGTATATAGGCCATATCTCCTGTTATAATAGACACATGAATGATATAATCATTTATGGAATATATTATGAATTATGCATTGCACTTTGTTTTACATTATGCTTATATATTAGGCACCTTTGTTATGCATTATATATAGTGTTCATAATACATTATATCACGTAATGTCAAAGATATAATAGTGATATGAGCACTACTGCTGCATAACGCATTCATTTAACAACTTACATCAGCATCATAAACAATGCTACAAGTCATTATACATGATGGTCTATTACCAAGTGCTGTGTAAAAATAATGATGATCTCGATGTATTAGGCTTTATTCAGAGGTACACCTGCTATCGTAATATATTGATCCCAAAGTCAGTTTCACACAATATTGTTTCAAACCTCAAAAAAGTGAATATTCTTTCCTGCAAAACACTGGTTTAAAAATTATTAGCACCCCTAAAATGAACAAATTCTGGATTTAAATCTGAAATATAATGACATTTATCAGATTTTGAGAATCAGAAATACATGATGATGGACTTGAAATTGTCGGAGTGAAAAATATTGAAATGTTAATTGCACGGAATCTGTATCTGAAGGGTGCCAATAAATCTGGAACTGATTATATTCAGCATCACTAGTGATATTTTGGAGGTTTTTGGAGATAGCGTGTGGTATGATAACGTGTATGATGATGTCTCCTGTGTAGGCGACTGTCACCTGACAGACTGGTCGTCATGGAGCCTGTGTCAGCTGACGTGTGTGGAGGGGAGGAGTTTTGAGGTCGAAGGTCATCAGGCACGCTCACGAGCCGTCATCATCCAGACCCTGGAGAACCAGGAGAGCTGCCCAAACCAGGAAATCGAGACACGGTCGTGTAAAGGTACAGTGCATTATGGGTAATACTCACTGCCTTTTGAAATAATAATAATAATAATAAAATATAAACTGCAACCATTAAAAGTCTAAATTGTCCCTCTTGGCTTGCCATAGGAGGGAACTGCCACAGCTATGAGTGGAAGACCAGTGTGTGGCGCGACAACATGAGGGAAGTGTGGTGTCAGCGCTCAGACGGGGTCAACGTCACAGGTAATGCCACGGCAATGATATCATCATGCTAAAACTGTAGATCATAATAATATCATTAATAAAACAGCCCCTAAAACAGAGAGTTTTGGAAACGCTGCTGACCCCATCCTAGTTTGAAAACTCCAGAGTTGTGTTTTAGCGTGGATGAGGGAAAACGGAGGCTTTTGGAAACAATGGCGCTGATACCTGCATTCCCTTTTGACTGGCTCTTAACAGTCACGATGTATGCTTCCCTGATTCGTCACGCTCCTATCATGTAACCGTTTTCCAAAAGAAAACAGCCTCATCCTCGACTCCCAGCGGTGAAGGCAGCACGGATAACAAACTACAAGCGCTGCTGTCCTTGTTGTCTTTGCTAGCAGCTGTTGTGCAGTTAAATTCTGCATTTTATAAAGCTACAGCTGCCTACATGCGCAGGAGGCGAGATATTATTCCAGAGATCTGCAACTAAGCAGCCGACTGCAGAGTAGACAATCTGCTTCCTGTTTATACTGCCACGCGCACGCTCAGTGTATGGGAAGGGTCACATGATCTGCGTCTTCAGGTGTGTTAGTATGGATGTAGATTTTTATTTTTTTATATATATATTGAGGGAAAACACTCGTCTGGATGGAGATCGTTTTCATTTTAAAACTAAAATCTATTTATGAAGAAATAGAAAATATTACTTAATTATTAGAAAAAGTAATGCATCTTTCAAATACCCCTATATTCCCATGGAGGTATAAAGTTTGACTGGAAAGTGATGAACATCGCTTTTATAAAGATTACATGCTTTAATAAATGTATTATACTGATTATTACTCTGGCCATACATTTGGTAAAAAGCACATGATGACTTGCTTATAACATAAACTTACTTTAATCAGATATCACTTTCTGACTGTTTATTCCTGATACACCAAGTTTTAATTATGTTTTTGATACTTTTACTTAAGTGCACTTTCTTTAGACTTTCTCCACACAATCAGGACTCGCATAAGTAAAAAATTATCATAAATAATATTGTGGTTTTATATATATATATATATATATATATATATATATATATATATATGAAGTACATGCATGTGGCTGCAATTCTTTCCTGGAAACCTGGAAATCATATTCCTGGTTCATGAAGACTTCTCCAGCTCGCCTGTGCAGTTTGCACTGAGCTCTGAACTTTCATGAACCCGACTGAATGAGCGTTCATCATAAAGATGGCACACCGACACTGCTGTGTTTCACCTTGTTTTCCTTTTCTATATTTTAACCTTTTTCACTTTTCTCTCGGCACTGAGGTCAGCAGGTAACTCCTCCAGCAGAATAAAACAGGAGCGAGGAAGGTTCTGAAGTAGTCAATCAGCCGAGTTAAAGAACACAAACTTCACCTTTCACAGGAACGTTATTTCAATAGACACGTATGAATTTCAACTGTTTCAGCTGTTGATGTAATAATTATCAGCTCATTTGTCTCCTGCCCACTAACCAGACAAAGACAAATACTTCATGTATAACTTTAAAGGTAACTCTTGACGCATTACTCACATGCACTACTCATTCCTGAAACCTGCCACTTGCTGAACCAGACACATGAACATCACTATGAATCGTTCTTACCATCTGAATAAATCTGCATTTTGTAGAGACCATCAACAGTCATGAAAACTGAGTAAAATATACAACAGTGGCTTAGTTTATGAGAAGGGAAAACCATGACTCATAAACTAGCTGAGCTTCACAGGGTTTCTGTAGCTAAAGCTAGCATGATTGGTGCCACGCCCACATCCACAGAGCATGTGATATGGACTGTACACTTTTCTGGATTAAGAATCCTTAAGGATGCAATCTGATTGGCCCTCAGTTGTGTAAATTGTTTGTGTACACACTTCTGTGTGTCATTTAGAGAACTGTCAGATGGGAGTTCATGTGTCTTTGTGCATGTACACATGCGCTGAGTGTGTCGTCATCAGCAGCGCGCTGTTCTGTCCATTTGTGCTACTTATCTAGATATGATACTCAGCAGCTGTGTGTCAGGGTTAAGATCACGATTTTAGGGTTGTCTTTAAGCTTTAAGTCTCAGGGTTAAGGTTATGGTTAGTTTAAGGGTTACAGCTAAGATCCAGTTTATTCTCTGCTATAGGCAGCATTTATTTGTGCTACAGTAGCATTTTTCAACTGCACAAATGATCAGAACACTGGCAGCATCGCAAAGCATTAGTGTAGGAGAGCGACAGCTGATAAACTGTTTGTCCTCCAGAGCAAAACGCCATGCATACATTAGCTACTAGCGTGCAGTTAGTTAGTTTTAATACCACGAGTCGTCTCACAGATATGTTTTCTGTTGTTGGTGACGCAGATGACTCGTGTGAGAACGTATCAATGTGAGTATGCAAGATGTTTCAGAGGAAAGATGTGTTCACATTGCAGTTACAGCACTTGTAGATGGGCAAATCCAATCTGAGCATAAAATCTGAATTGAAAAATGAGGTTTGTAATGTGAACTGGCTCGGGACATTTTAGAGAAAATGTTTTTAAGGTTTGATTGGAAAATTACAAGTTGCTTGCCTCCTAACAGAGCTGTAGAGTTTTACCTAGAACTGAGAACCTGAGAGTGGAGATAGATCAGCTTTTTAAAGCATAGTGGCTAGCTATATAAAGGTATTATGCTAGCATCAGGGAGATAGCTAACGATAATATACAGTTACACTGGAAAATGTCTCAACAAGATCCTCTAAATGAACTGATGCTGCATGAATTACTGAGCAAATCAAATTGTGTGTGATGGTTATTAGCAACATGAGGTGCTATTTGAATGAAATTTAGAGTGTTACAAAAGGAAATAAACAGTACATTCAGATAGATTTCAGTTTTATGTTATGAATGTTGTTAAATAATTGATTTCTGTGTTATACGTATTGACTGCATAAAAAATACTGAGTAATTTTGTAGTGTCTCTCTAGAGAGTCATTCGCCAACATCAATAAATAAACGCCTTACTTTTGCTATGTATCAAAGTCCATGTGCTTTTTTTTCTTTCACACCTCTGGTGCTGTTTATCGATCATCAACACACTCATCAATATCCACACAAACATAATAAAACCTCACACGTTCCTTTTGATAAAATAATACACACCAGAGACAGAGAGAGAGAGAGAGAGAGAGAATTGAATTTAAAACCTCCTATATTGGGTCAGTCAGGAATCTTTCAGTCTTCTACAGTATCTCCTTGAAAATGAAAAATTCACTTAAGTGATAATTACAAGGGAAGTGAACACAAGAACAAAATTATTAAACAAACCCATCTCAAACAGAAAGGGAAGTAGAAAAAAGTATCTTCCTTAACAGATAAAATACATAATAAATAAATAAAATAAAATAGAGTAAAATCAATAAGTAGAGAACAGTACACAAATTCAGAATTAGTTCATCATTTTCTTCATGAATTGTACATATCAAACCATTTATTCCCCAAACACTCATAAACACCGGCAAATTCCCTACCAAACCATAGTATGCTTATCCCACTCTGTGCCATGCTCCTACTAGACCCTTAAACATGGCTACTGTATCTACTGCTCCCTGTCCTAGCATCTGGTTCTTTCTAGTCTTCTTATGGCTAACTTTGCTACACCAGACAGAAAGTTCAACAAGACCAGGATTAAGTTTCTTCTTCGCTGTGTACTTCGGCCCAAAGATAAACAGCTGAATACAAAAGACCTCACCTAAGCATGAGAACCACCTGTCTAAGATTAGAAACAAGTTCTGTAACTGACTGCATTGTGCGAAAAGATGAAAAAGAGACTGTTTCAAAACAGAAAGGACAGCCTACACTAACAGTAGGATCGAGGGGCACTCGATGTCTGTTTGTGGCTATTGCCCCGTGTAATATCCTCCACTGGAGGTCAGCTGTCCGTTTGTCAATCGGGCGCCTATACAAGGACCGCCAGCGGCCTTTAGGAGAAGAACTGGCACCAAAAACCCCAGCCACCTTGTAGCAGGATATTCTTTCGAAAGGTGTTCATGACACACCTTTACACAGGTTGTGAAGAGAGCTTTTTTCTTTAAGCTTTCAAAGGGACCAAGTTGTGGTGGCAAAGGACAGAACATATCGCTCGTCCTCATTCCACTCCCCCACAGCAGCTGTAACATTCAGAGCAGGAAAGTCATAGCAAAGTCCTTCCCTGCATTGCGCATGGTTAGTGGGGAAGTGGCAGCACAGTGGTTAAGACGTTGGACTAGTGATTGGAAGGTTGTGAGTTTAAATCCCACCACTGCCAGGCTATGTCTGTGGGGCCCTTGAGCAAGGCCCTTAACCCTCAATGGCTCCATTGGATAAATGAGATATATGTAAGTCGCTCTGGATAAGGGTGTCTGCCAAATAACATAAAAATATGTAAATGTAAAAAAAAATGTTAGACATATCCTTTAAAAAATGCTTGATACTCAGGTGGCAGTGAGCCCAAATATCTCTGCAGCAAGCTGATGTAGGAGGCAGCTTGACCTAATGCCAGTCCTTTCACCCACAGTCAACATGCCAGTCTTTCAAAAAACAGGAACGCAGGCTGGCCAACAACAGAAGCTTTTATGTAAGAAACTGTTCATGAATATAGGCTCCTCCATTAACCACATCCCAGCAGGTGTTCCAGGTGCCCACGAACTGGAAAAGACTGTCTAGGCCTCTAACACTTAGCGGTAAAAAGGAGAGAGACCCGCTAGACCAGCCTCTTGTGGTTTGATTAAAAACAGCTGCTGGTCGAGTCCCATGCCACCCACTCTCCTTAATAGTCAAGTCACTGTATTTTCCCAGGTGATGGACCCATTGTGCAATAGTCTCTGAGCAGCCTGTAGACGAAAGGCCATTATTCTAGACCTGATGTCTACAAGGCCTTGCCCCCCTTCTTGTAGTGGAAGGTACAATGCAGCTGCTCGAACCCAATGAAGAAGCTCACCAGTGCTCTCTGTATTTCTAGTACAAGTCCTGTAGGTGGTTGTAACACACTGAGTTTGTGCCAGAGTGTTGGGACAACCAGGTTATTGGCCACCAAGACTCTTCTCCTACAGGACAGTTGATGTAGCACCCATTTCCATCTAGACAATTTGGTACACTCTCTCTCCACTGTGCCCTCCCAGTTCTGTTTTTGGAATTCTTTTGTCCTTAGAAAAACTCCCAAAACCTTTAGCCCCTCTCTGCCCCACCTCAGGTTCCCAGGCAAAGGTGGCAGTCCCTCTGCTTGCACCTGACCTACCCATAGGGCCTCGCTTTTATTCCAATTAACCTTAGCTGAGGAAGCCTTCTGGTACATTTGTATAGCCTCAGATAAATCTCTGATGCCTACGCCATTGTTAATAAAAACAGAAACATCGTCAGCATAACCAGAGAGTACAATTCCAGGCTCCTGCAACATCCTTAAAAACTGGAAACCTACTAGTCTCCTGTGAATATAGGCCAGTAATGGTTCAATGGCCATGCTGTATAACTGGCCTGATAAAGGACACCCTTGTCTAATTCCCCTTGTGACTTCAACTGGCTGGCTCAGACCTCCCCCAATCTTAATCATGCATGTGGAACCACTGTACAGCAACTGCACCCAACTTAAAAAGTTATCCCTGAATCCAAAAGCTTTCATTGTGTTAAAAAGATATTTATGATAAACACAATCAAATGCTTTCTCCTGGTGAAGTGCAATTACCCCTACTGCTAAGTCAGAATTGTTACAGAGGTCTAGGATGTCATGAACAAGAAAAAGATTGTCCATTATTGACCTATTGGGAATTCAGTATGTTTGATCTTTTATGCATCACATAGTGTAGGTCATGTTTAAGTCTGTTTGCTAGATATTTTGATATGATCTTGAACATAGTGTTCGAGAGAGCAACTGGTCTCCAGTTTTTTAGAAGCAATAGATCTCCCTTTTTAGGTAGCAGAGACAATGCTGCATCTTGACAGATGACTCCAGTAGAAATCCATCTCTGACGCTTTCAAAGAGTACTTCATAGAAATCACTCCCTTCAAGACCCCAGAAGTTCTTGTAGAAATATGAAGGCAGGCCACCGATGCCTGGCAAGCGTCCTGAGCAGAGGTGCATGACTGCTGTTGAGAGTTCCTCCAGGGTTATCTCTGAGTCCAGGGCAGATCTAGAGCTAGAGTCCAGTTGAGGAAGTTCTTGGTAAAGGGATTCAGCACATCATAAGAGTAAACAGAGTAAAAGTCTGCTTCGAGTTTCTTCATTTCTCTGATGTCAGTAGTGACTTTTCCATTAGGAATACGAAGACAAGTCATTAGCTTGCATTGTGCAGTGACACATTCTAGATCAAAAAAGAAAGCAGTTGGTGCATCCATGGCCGCTACTGATGCAAAGTGGGACCTCACAAGAGCACCCTTCACTTTTTCGTCCATGTAGGATCCCAGCTCTGTTTTCTTCCCCTGCAGGCTCTGTGACAGCACCAGATCACGATTATTAATCAGGTCCAGCTCTATCCTGTTTATGACCTTTTCCAAAACTGTAATAATTTGCTTCATTCTCACACTTCAGTATGTATTGTATTGTTGACAAAGCATTCTTATTTGTATCTTCCCAACATCCCACCATTTTCTTAAGTTCTCAAACTAATTTTTTCTACCTCTAAAATATTCCCAGAAAAAAGTAAACTGTTCACAGAATTCTTCATCTTGCAAAAGCTTTACATTAAAATGCTAGTGGGAAGACTTGCTAGAATACTGAGACATATTTACTGTGAGAAAGACCAAGTGATGATCTGAAAACCCAACTGGGGAGATGGAACATTCCATACATCTGTTGCAGTGTTTAGATACATAAATTCGGTGTAACCGAGCAGAACTGACTCTGCTGTCAGAAACTTTTACCCTTGTATATTGTCTAGCAGTAGGATTCTTAACTCTCCACATGTCTAAAAGATTAAACCCCTTCAGAAGTTTTCATAGACATAGAGAAGACTGCATATGTGGCTCCTCAGTGTGGTGATCTTTAGTGAAATCCACCGTACAGTTCCAGTCCCCCCCAATAACAATACATCCATTATTCCCACACTGCCATAATGCTTTAATTAGCTCATTAAGGAAAACAATTCGCTCCAGTCCAACATTTGGAGCATACACATTTATAGAATAAAAAACAGTCCCTTGAATCTCAATTTTAACTAAAAGCAACCTGCCCTTAACTATTTCCTCTGTGTGCAGAATATTAGCTCCCACTACTGAAGAGAATAAAACTGCAACTGCACTGAGGTTTGTGCCATGACTGAGTGTGTGCTCTCCCTCCCACCACATAGCCCACTCCACTTCATCATCTACATCACTATGTGTTTCCAGAAGAAAAGTAACATGCAGGTATTTTTTATATATTAACTCAGCTGTAGAAGCACGTTTATATCTACTTCTTCCCCATTGATGTTTAAGGAGCCCACTCTCAACACCTCCATGTGGAAAGGGAAAAGAAAAAGAAACAAGTGTAGAAATAATACAGAGGAAAGAGACACCATGGGCTGTGTGACTAGTTACTGAGCTCCGGACTGTTCTTTAACATTTTTTCTTGCATTTATGTAAAGCGGTAATGTGTTTCTTTAAACGGAAACACTTCTTCTCACTTCACAGGTCACGACTCACAGTTTTCTGCAACATTATGACAGATATTTCAAGTTTTTCCTCATCAGGAAAAAAGTGTAACATGTTTACCAAATGTTTCATCCAAGAAGGTATTTATCTCTTCTAGGCTGTACAGGGTGTGGTCCTCCTGAGAAGTGCCCTGAGACTCAAACTCAGGAGCATTAAAAGACTCCTCCTGTGTCATCTCAATGTCATTACCATTAACACACTCCTGACAGTCAGCTACATTCTTATCAGGGAGAATCTCTTCTACAGTAGTGTCAGTGTAGCCTACACAGTCAGCCCATGATCTTTTTTCCCATTTACAGCAGGCTGCTTGTCCTTACCCCAGACTGAATTGTTAGTGCTCGCTACTGCACTGTCCTGGTTTATTGCCCACTGTTCGTCTGCCCCATCTGCAGTTAGCTGTGTGTGTAAACCGGGCTCCGGCTCCGGCTCTGCGGGGAGCGGCGCCTTGGCCTCACTCACCTCAGCGTGCCCGGCGACCACCTCCTGCCTGCCATTCCTGTAGAACAACAGCAGTTTTGAGACAAACACATTGTGTGGCTCCATCAGGAAAAGGGACCTGTCCAGTCATAGGTCTCTGTAGGTCCTGAGGATTCCGCAGCTAACAGCTCTCCAAGCAGACATTGAGGGTCCAGTTAGGAGTCATTGTATGAACTGTAAGCGGAAGGCTGCAGCTCTACGAGTCTGTATGAGTCTGTGTCTCCCTTCGTTTTTAGGCAGAAACAATACTGGTTGTGAAATTCAGTGCAGGTTGTCCCAGAAAAAGTCTGCTAGCAGGGACTGTACAGGGACAGGGATTGTAGTTGTTTCAGTAGGCTCGATGGAGGGTTTACACAGGCCATTTGTAGTAGGGGCTCTATTGTGATGGAGTACAGCATCCCAGACAGTCTATTGATTTTAAAAGGGTCACTTAAACCACCAGTGACCTTTAAAATACTCTCAACATCACTGTACAGAACCCTGATCTTATTGATAAAATCTGTACTGAAACCAAAAGCTGTTAAAGCACTCTATTTAGCACTCGACAATAACTGTGTTCGATTTGGTCAAATGATGTTTCTTGATCAAGGGAGATCAGACCCACATTCAGATCTAAGGATTTTGAGACATCCAAAACGTCCCTTATGAGTGAAATGTTATCAAAGATAACCCTGTTGGGTACGCAATATAGCTGATCTGAATGAATGATATGCTATAAGACTTTAAGTCAGTTAGCTATAGCTTTGGACAGAAGTTTGTAATCACTACACAAAAGTGATATGGGTCTCCAATTTCTGATGTCCGTGAGGTCCCCTTTCTTAGGAAGGAGAGTGAGGACTGCCCTACGGCAGGTCCTCAGCAGATGCCCTTCGTTGAGCACAGCAAGCAAGTCTTCCCCTAGCTCTGACCAGAAAGTAAAACTCGACTGGAATTCCATCCAGTCTGGGGGCTTTGCCGCACTCCATTCTTTGAAGGGCTCTCTCCAACTCCTCTATCGTGAACCTGGCATAAAGCTCAGCCAGGGACTCACTCAGGACCTGAGGCAGATCACCCAAAAAGACATCATTATTAGCCCAGTCACAATTCAATTCACTCTTGTATAGTTTTTGATGGAAAATGAACACTGCGTTCCAAATTTCAGTAGGGTTTGTTATCGAAGCGCCAGACTCCATTTGTAAAGAGTGAATACATTTCTTTTGTCCATTTTTCTTCTCGAGACCGAAAAAGAATTTTGGCGGTGCATCCATCTGATCCATACTATGAAATCATGATCTGACTAGGGCACCCTGTGCCTTGGTTTCTAGAAAATCAGCTGGAACACTTTATCATGCAGTTAAGGTCTCAATGTGGTTCAGATCTCCGGTGGCATAAGCCATGTTTTGGTACTCTAGGAGTTCTTTTTCTAGGGTTTCTATGGACTGGGTTATGTCTCTTGTGATGTTTCGAGTGTATCTGACATAATAATTGACATAATAATTGAATCTGTACCTTGCCTATATCCCACCACTGTTGCAAGGACTTAAAATAAGATTTATGTGTCTTAAAGTTGGCCCAAAAGTTTTAAATTTAAAAACATTTCTAAAACATTTATCATGTACTAAGGCAGTGTTAAAGTGCCAATAGGCACTCTTTGGTTTTACAGCACCTAAAATAACAATGCATTGCTCCAGACTGTGATCTGAGAAAGCCTCAGGTAAGCTCGAACAACCTTTGAAGATATTGAGATGATGTTTAAAACAGTAAAACCTATCAAGCCTTGCTGGAGCGAAGACATTATTGTGGGTGTGTGCCCAAGTGTATTGCCTTTGCTCACTGTGAAAATTTCTCCACACATCACTTAAATCTGTTGTTTTGATACATTGGATAAGATGTGTGCATGACGCCAAGTGTGGCTCAGTGTGATTCCTGGTTTTGTACTGTAGAGTTAAATTCGCCTCCCAAGATCAAGTACTCATCGCTACTGCAGCTGAGTAGCGTCGTGAACAAAGTATTTAAGAAGGACAGCCTTTCCTCTGCAATTGTAGGTGCGTAAACACAAATAAACACAAGAACATGATATCTCAAAGACAGTTAGAACCTTTAAAATTCTACCTTTTAAGACGCTGTGACATTGTAACTTATTGGATTGAAGCTCTTAGAATGGAGAATCATGACTCCACCACTGGTTGAGGTGTTATGACTTAAAATGAGGGTCCCCTTTCCACATTACAGCCCAGTCCGCTGCATTCCCCTCATCACTGTGCGTCTCCTGCAAAGAAGAGGACACTGAGATGCTTTTGTTCTGACAATTCTTACAGTTCAGCTCTTTTTACATGATTCTTGGCCCCAATTATATTGAGGGAGGCAATGCGAAATTCAGCCATGAAATAGGCTAAAGGGAAATATACGTCTCCAGAACCACATCAAAAAAATCCTATGCAGTTTCGTCCCCATCAGTCCAACGCGGTACATTTCTGTGCTTTCAAAAAGACCTTCACTCATGAGACTTTTCACTTTACCTATAAATTGTTTTAGGTCAGGGAAGTACTCTTCAACTCGTACTCCTGTCATGTTTTTAGTGTTTCTCAAAAACAGCTTGATATCTTCAAACTCATAATTCCGATTTGAGCAGTCATTTTGGGGCATGGACACTGTGCTCGAGTCAGAGAGCTTGTCTATAGGATTAATATCTCTATCAATTCTAGCTAGTGATGTTTCACCCACATGACTTGCCCTTCTTTTTGCCAGCGTTTTAAAATCACAGCTTTTCATTTTTATTTCCACATTGTCTTTTTGAACTTTATTATTTTGAGTATTTTCCCCCTCGCCAGAATCAGACCCATCCTGTACAACAGAGGTGTCAGCATGCAGCTCTGCTGTGTGTGCTGAGGTCGACTGAGACCGACTTTATTAGACCCTCACTAACTAACGGTTTTTAGGTAAACAGTCATCACTAGCAGCCTGCAGGTTTCAGCCGTGTCTAAAGTGGCAGGGACTGTGTCAGTGTGTTCGCTGGGAATAACAGCAGGAGGTTCATTATCACTAGCTGTATCGTGCTGTGGTGTTTCTGGTTCAATGCTATCTTTCCCAGTCGGGCAGGTGCGGACGAGGTGCCCTGTTTTGCCACATGCTAAGCACTTCATTGTGTCGGTTGTAGTGAACACAGTGTAGTTAAAACCATCCACGTGCAAGCTAAAAGATAACTTGAGTTCCAAATGCTCACTGTGTAAAATCATGTACGCGAAACGGTGAAAAGATACAACATGTTTTAAAGAAGATGACTTACTTCCAATCAGGATTTTCTTGATCGGAGAGACCAGTTTTCCGTACCGTGCCAGAACACCGGCCAGCTGCTCGTCTCTGATGAATGGCGGAACGTTTGACAGCGTGACCTATCTTGCAGGAGAGGAGAGGGGAAGCACAGGGGTGTACAAGCCGCCTATGACCGCGCCACTTTCTATTAGCTCTTCTGCTTTCTCTACAGTCTTTAGGAATATAACGATTGCACTGTTCATCCTTGAGGCTGACAGGATGCAGTCACAGCCCACTATTCTGCCAATTTCAAGGCAACGTTCCTCAACCCTCACTGCGGACGCCACCTTAACTGCACAGCGTCTTGACAGCAAGTCATAAACACCTCCACTCGCCGCTATGGCACACACCAGCTAGTGTTGCACACCTAACTGGTGTTAAAATGGCTTTTTGATTTCAAAAACAGTATAAACAAAGACAAGAAAGTATAAAAAGGAAAAGAAAAAGGGGAAATAAAGAGTATAATGGGGAAAAATAAGAGACAAAAGGCCCAGGCACAAATAGCCACCACTCACACACGCTCACCACGCTCCGCCCACTCACTCCCAGCATGCAATTTTGAATTTGGCTATATACATAAATAATAAATCAAACTAAATATTTGTTTGTTTTTGTTTGTTTGTTTATTATTTAGCTAAGATTCTACGATATTGTAGGACATCTATTGAAAAGGGCAACTAAATGTTTGACTGCTTGGTTTATTTTTTTTAACCTTTCAACACAAAATTTGACACAATTACAGTTAATATGTTGGAGAGTCAATAACTACCCAAGATACATCACAGTCACCACAAGCTGCACTTTTTGTCTTATTAACTTCACCAGAGAGAAATAGGAGAGGTCGGTGACAGGGTGACTGCTCATAGCTGCTATAACAGGAAATAAGTAATAATGAATCAGAAGTAAGGCAGGTTGTTAGCTTTGGAAAAATGCAGTAAGTTTTCAGTTTTATTCACATTATGTGGGAAAATGTTTACATCGTTGCCATGGCGCTGTACAGAGAATGACATCATCATATCTACAGGGCAGGTGAGAGAGGGGGATTGTGGGTAGTGAGTTATGCTGTGAATTACAGATAAAAGAGCTTTTATTAAGATCTGGAATATAAATGTATAACAGGTAGGCTTTACTTCCTGACACGTCATTAATCAGCTCCTACATCGGAACATTTACATTCCAGTGAGACGCTGCGTCCAGCTCAGGAACATTCATCACGTCTGACTCGTCGCTTATCTCCTTATCAGGGACACAATGGCCGTAATCTCTCCTTCTCCTTCTTCTTCTTCTTTAAAACGAATGCTGATGAAACTGAGTGAAACTGAGCAAAAGGGATTCTGGGTAGTGTGTCATTACAGGGGAAGAATAAAACACTGTGTGTGTGTGTGTGTGTGTGTGTGTGTGTGTGTGTGTGTGTGTGTGTGTTAAAAGTAAAAGCAATGAAGTTATTATTGATTATTTTCCCTGAAGTGTTTTATTCCGCTTATACCACAGCAACAGTAATCAGATAATGATTACTTTTTATTATTTCTTAAAGAATGACATGTCTTACTATAAATCCATTTGTATTTACATTTTTAACAGTGGATGTGTTTTTAGCACCAGTTCAAGAATCCTTTGCTAAGTTAACTTCCTAATTAATTATTTCTTAAACCTGTCGCTAGCTTCTCTTCTGATTATTTGATCCTTTTTTTCCTCTTGATTTGCTCCCTAATTTGGACTTATCCAATGTGACACTTCTCCTGTCACACGACATCGACCAACCAGGGAGAGCGAGTCTGTCACGTGTCTCAGAGGAAGTCCCAGCTGAGCGTGTCTTTTCGAACTTCTGCACGTGCGACAACATAGTTTGCTACAGAAATGAAAAGGAGCGCATTGATACAATATAAAAAATGAAGGAAGAACAATCAGCACCTTCTGACCAATCAGAATCAGGAACTCGACAGTGCTGTGGTCAAACGTATGGAATATAACTGACTTTATATTGCTGAAATACAACCTTTTACAGCTCAATCAACAGCTCTGACAGCACATTTATACAGTTATCGATAGCACAGGGGGATTGTGGGTAATGACTTGTGCTGTGAATAACAGGTGAAGAGAGAACACTGGCTCCTCGGATACATTAAACTGAAACGCTTTACATTAGAAACAAAGTTTCTGATGCTTGTTTTTTTTCATATTCTGAAGATATATTCTGAAAAGGGGATTATGGGTAGGATGTTCTTTAGAGGCGATTGTTGACAGCATTGTTTACATTTGCAAATATAAGCAGATGAGAAGAAGGGGATTGTGGGTAGCCTGTCTTGTAGCTTGCGATGAGTAAGATTGTCGAGTATGAGTGTTTATTCCTCATCCATCAGCTCTGACAGCACGTTTATATGGAAATAATCTTCTTTCTCATCTTTCCTCCTGTTAAAGGTGGATGTTTTGCGGTGAACAAGCCGACGAGCGTGCGTCACTGCCATCCTCCCTGCACTAAACCCTTCTCTCACTGCAAACAGGTCATTCTCTATTCTCTTCACCGCTCATCACCAGCCGTACATTAACGTCCTAAAAACACCTCTGATCTGTCCCTGAATTTACACCATCAGCAAATACACACACTCAGCTAACTAATTCAACTTAAACAAATAATATAAAGCATAATAGCATAGGGGCCTACTATACATACGACAAATAAAATTAGATTTTGTATAAACAATAAAGCAATTCCGTAAAAAGAATACAATTGTATAATAATAACAATAATAACAATAATAATAATAATGATAAAAATATAAATATGTCATATTAAAAAAATGTAGATATGGCGTCAATTGGAGAAAAAAAATAGATCAGATATCAGAAAAAAAAATCTAATCCTTGATTGGAGTTGGATTTATATATTTATTTATCGTGCAAAAAATGTTTACATATAAATAAACTTGGCTGTATTTTTATTAAAACCTTTAATATTTATTATATTTGCAGTGAAAGTGAGTTTTGTGTGAAAGCTGCAGTT
This sequence comes from Parauchenoglanis punctatus, assembly GCA_030068025.1. Lineage (NCBI taxonomy): Eukaryota > Metazoa > Chordata > Actinopteri > Siluriformes > Auchenoglanididae > Parauchenoglanis > Parauchenoglanis punctatus. The sequence goes on along the minus strand of JAQQZU010000035.1, from coordinate 26,209,425 downwards.
TCGTGTAAGTCCCGTTTTTTGTGTTAATCTTTGTATTTTTTCATTTGTGCTTCAGTTAAAATAATTTTAATAATAAAGTTCAGAATTTTTTAAAGAAAAACATCATGGGATGTGTATCAGTATCAGCTCATGCTCGAGGTTTCGGTATCCATATCAGAAAAGAAAAAGGGGTATCATGCCACTTTTTAATAAATATTTATCATTTAAAAATAATTATAATAATAAAATACAATAAAAACTAAATGTTTTGTAATTCTAGAACATTTTATATTAATTGTGTAGCACATTAAGAATAAACCACTTTATAAATAATGCATAATTATAATACAAATGCTATATGAGATTATATTTTATGCCTTCTTATTTTTTTCTATATAGCGTTATTTATGACCATATAATGTTAACATTATAATGCTATGTAGATGATTGTTATATAAATAATAAAATGCCACATGAGGTGTGATGTTATTAGCTGAATGAGTGGTATAGCTATACAAATGCATTGTAGAATAATGTTAAATAAATAAACAAACAAACAAACAAACAAATAAATAAGGTTGATGCATTAATGTATGCCGATTTATTTTTGATCTGTGCATTTTTAGTTTTAAAATGTATTACTGAGTGCTTTATTACAAAATAAAAATAAACCAAATTAAATAGAAAATAAAATAAAATAAAACAAATTTGATTTTTTATGATTTTTACAATGTGATTTATGTGGATGTTATACATCTAGTAAAACTTAAAGTCTGTGTTATATGACTTCTGAACAATGATTTCAATCAGCTCAATTTGTGTTAGTCATTTTTAAGATTATTTAAAAATTAATCAATTCATTTTAATTACATGTAATGTGGTTTAGCAAACTTGTTTCACTGATATTGTTTACATTTCATGGCATGCGTTACAGGAGTGTTCAGTTGTTTATCGTTTACATATAGAATTCTAACGGCCTAAAAACTATTTAATCATGAAAATAGTGTTTGGTGGAAGATACAGCTTTGCACATCTGCAGCCTTCCTCTGAATTCCTCACACACACACAAACAAACAAACACACACACAAACACACCCATACCCACACACACACACACACACACACACACAAACAAACAAACACACACACAAACACACCCATACCCACACACACACACACACACACAAACAAACAAACACACACACAAACACACCCA
>JAQQZU010000035.1:26190892-26208130 GCA_030068025.1 Parauchenoglanis punctatus | reverse complement strand
GTTTCTGCCTGCCACAAGCTGAGAGACAGCGAGTAACGCACCCAAACACACACACACACACACCCCCACACACACACACACACACATGCCCACACACACACACACACACACACACACACACCCACACACACACACACACACGCCCATACACACACACACACACAATGATGTTATGTTCCTTTCAGAGTGGAGTGTGTGGCTGTGAGAAAGGCTACACGGAGGTGATGAACACACACGGCTTCTTGGATTACTGCACCAGGACACCGGGGGGCGCCGGAGACACCAGGAAGGCGGACGTGAAGAGCAGCTCGGGGAGGCTGAAGCCGGGCCCGTCCCAAATCCATGACTTCTTTGGCGAGTGGTCACTACAGGCCCTCAGCCCAGGTAATAATAATAATAATAATAATAATAATAATTGTTGTTGTTGTTGTTATTATTGTTATTATTAGTAGTAGCAGTAGTATTTACATTGCACATCACATTATGTGTAGTAAAGACAAGTTTGATGTCTAATGTTTCCTTTAATTTTATACTAGTGTTACAAGGCTAATATGTAATGAGTAAAGACAGCTTATAGTTTATGTGTCATCACTGCAGCAGCTGAGCTCTGAGCCAATCTGTAAACTGGACTCATATAGAACAGGGACATCCCTTTGAATTGGCATCACCTGGTGATTAGAGAGCGGAGAAAAGTACAATAAAATGCACTTAGGTCAGGAATTACATTACATTAGATAGTTACAGTTGCAGTCAGAAGGTTACACACATGAACATGAGCCTCATGGCAGTATCAGGCCTTCAGTGGTTTCTCTGAACGGCTCTTTTCTGGTGAAGCATGATTGTACAGCATACATCATACTGAAATCAACACAGGGTCAAAATTCTACACACACCCACTTAGATGATTAATCCTGTGGTGCTGAAAGTTCCAAAATGTCTTTTAACTTTCCAAGGCCTCTTAACTTCCTGGATTAATTCCAGTCAAGAGAGTTTTACATCACCATGGACTGAGAGACTGCCGTCCAAGAAAGAAGCTCCTGCTCCAAAATCCACACCTTGTAGTTTGCAGGTGAGAACAGGGAGAAAGAAAAAGCCTTCTGGAGGAAAGTTTCATGGTCCGATGAGACAAAGATTGAGTTGTTTGGCCACAATGAGCAGAGGAACAGAGGAACCCTGTAGCAGCTGTTCAGCATGGTGGTGGTAGCTTCACGAGCTCTTTTACTGCCAGTGGAACTGCTGCACTGCACAAAGTGGATGGAATAATGAAGAACCTCAGGATTATTCAGCAGAACCTCAAACCATCAGTTAGATGGTTGAAACTTGGGTGTCCGACAGGACAATGACCACAAACACACATCAGAGCTGGTTGTGGATAAAGCAGGATAACATTAAGCTTTAAACAAGTCCTGACCGCAACCTTATTGAAAATATCTGGACTGTGATTAAAAGTCAGTTCCGTGCAGGAAACACATTTAACTGAATTCTACCAATTCTGACAAGAAGTATATCAGAAGTCTACCAGAAGCTTGCTGATGGGTAACGAAAGCAAGTAAATTAAAATGTTTTTTTTGCTCATGTTTATGATGACTGTATGTAAACCTCTGACCTCAGCCATAGATAGATAGATAGACAGATCTTCTGTCACGTCCTGTTTTTATTTCAGTGTGTTCTTTAAGGTGTAGAATCAGAGACGTGACAGGTGAAGGCTGTCAGAGTGAGTGAGGGTTTATCTTCACACTGATTTACAGCAGGCGTCCCCATGTGTCGTGTTTACGATGCTGAAAGACAGAGGCTGATATAGAACCCTGTTTAACACACCGTCGTTTAGGGAACACTTTCATTACACAGTGATTTGTATCAGCTGTAATGTGAAAGACAGAGCTGCTTTACTGTTAGCTTTAGGCTATTCCTGATTAGATCTAAATTTAGTGTTCAGGTCCATGGCAGCTTCACCTCCTCCATCTTACAGCAGTTCGGAGTTTACTGCAGCTCAGTGATTTTCATGACAGTGAAATGCACCAGGTTATGAATGTGTGTGTAATTACAGTAATTACAGATTAAAATATCAGCTCAAAGGCTCACAATCAATCGACATGGCTTCCTTCGTCCTTTAAGATTCATAGGCTGCAGTTTACCGTATCCGAGTCGTCACACACTCGCGTCAAAATACTTGATTTATCATAATAACGATATTATTTACACTTTTTACATGCAAACTCCACCGTCATGCATTAGGTCACGCCCCCTAACTGAGTCTTGTGCCGGTGATTCAGTGGCAAGACCCTTCATGAATCTTTGAACATACTCACACTGTAAATACACACAATGCGTTTACACACCAAAAATGGTTCTACATGGAGCCTGATAGGAAAACACTGGGTTTTATGGTTCTACATAGAACTATTAAGTGTTCCCCCAACGTGCTTTACATACAAGTACTTATAATTACTGTCAGAGCCCTGAAATTTCCACTCTTAAGAGGGGGAACCTGGCTGGTTCTGTGTCGATTCGAAACAGTGTTTCTCTTATAGAAAGGGTTCCAAGTAGAACCTTCTTTGGAAGCAAAGAATTATAATTATCCAATGAACCCTTGAACAACCTTATTTTTCTCCAAAAATAATAAATCTGGAGTTTGTACCACACACTCATCCAGTTGATGCACACACTACAGGGAACCTTTAAGGTTCCTTCATAGGAACAGCCAATCAAAATTTATACACTTAGAAAGTTTAGAGCCCTTAAGGGGAAGGAAAAGTTTTAGGAAGCTAAGAACCTTTGATTATCAAGTGAACCATTGAAGAGTATATCATGTGCCAAAGGCTCCTTAAAGTGTTCAACTCCTGACAGGTTCTAAATATTAAGAAGAAAAAAATGAAAACTAATTTGTACTTCTCAGAACACATACACTCTTAGAACGCAGACTTTAATGAGCTGTTACTATAGAAAGGATAATGTTTTAGAATGAGCACAATGATATAAAGCTGTGATGTGCAGCTGCACTACTGTCAGAGCTGCTGTTACAGAAAATTAATCAACACCCCATGATCAATTAGGATTAGCGGAGCTGTGGTGTAATAGTTCATAAATGTTGTATGTGGTGATATAATAGTGCTGTTCTTGAGGTGTGTGTTTGTGTGTGTTGTGGTGTGTTTGTACAGATGGACGAATAAAGATGTGGGTGTATGGAGCTACAGCTGGAGGCTTCATCCTCATCCTCTTCATCATCACTGTGTCCTTTCTCTTCTGGTATGTATTTGGTTCTAGTAGGAACGTAACGTAATGTGTGAAATGTGAAAAGAACCTGATGTCTACGATAAGGTGGAACACACTGAGGGAATGAAGACTTGAGAATATTAATAGCACTTGTCACACACTCTTATCTGATTTGATAATGATCGTGTGTGTGTGTGTGTGTGTGTGTGTGTGTGTGTGTCTGCATGCTTCAGTGCTCTTGGCAGTGAAGTGGTGAGCAAAACTTCAAAATGTGGCACGTTGCTGCCACCAAGTGGGACAGCAGAGAGCCTAAAAAATACGCTGAATTTGTCACGTTAGGTTTGGTTATACAACCCAAAATCTTCTCAGTTAACATCAGCATTAGATCATGGATGAAGACTACGAAAAGATCTTCAAGCTCCAAGGAACAAGGTGAAATTATAGGAGAAAACCTATAACAGAAATTGTAAATGTTTCTAGGGTTCTTTGGTTCCTCTTGTGAAGGGGTCATTGAGGTGTGGTGATTGTGGAACTGCTATGGATTATGGTGGAACTCATAGGGTCACCAAGGGTTAAACACCTGTTGTAATGAACCAAACTTTCAATGTCATTTACTGAGAATATAGTATTAGTAAAGGCTTGGATAGTCTTTTTTTCATGGCGAGAGAACAAAGGACTGGAGCAACATGGAGATAAAACCTCAAATGCTAGGAACATAGGACTCTGGAGACACTGGACACATAAGATCTAGAACATAAGTATCATGAAATGTAGGACTGGGAATATAGGTGACAGAGAACATAGGGCAGAATAAACAGAACATATAGCTCTATGAACACAACACCATGAAAACACATGGCCCCAGGTTTCTCAAAAATTAGGCCCTGAGGGCAGGGGAAAACAGGTGACTGAGTAGAGAAGGTTCTGGAAACACAGGAAACTGAAACTGTGGGGCTCAGTTGCATAGGATCCATGAGGAACAAAGGACCCCGAGAACACAGGACCCAGGGGGTTTATAGGACACAGAGAACCTATGGTTCTGGAAATATAGAACCTTGGGAACACAGGAAAATAAAAAAACAAGACAACAAAACAAGAGAAGTTAGGGCACTTGGATTATAGCACCCTGGGAACAGGACATTGGGAACATCAAGCTTGGAAATATAGGACTCTGAGGACATGGAAGCCTGAGAACTCAGAGAACATAGAACTATGAACACAGGACACTGACAATATAAGATCTAAGCATATAGGACCATGGGTGCATAGGTTGCTGGGAACAGAGGCATGGTAACATACAATAGGTCTCAGGATAGACCCGAGGACCCTGAGAACATATTACTCTGAGAACAGGGGATTTTGGTTGCATAGGTCCCTGGGAAAAATTAGATCCAGAGACCATAGTGGTCTGGAAGTATAGGACCCTTGTTGTTCCACTGGGCTCTGGGATAACATCCTGAGAACATCTGAGAACATCCCAGAACATGGGGTTCTGAGAACATCAGACTGAAGCCTGACAGAGAAAACTTACCTCTGGCTCTATGTTACAGACAACAAATATACATATAGATACATATAACAAACACTTCATTATATTGTACAATTTCAGTGTACATTTGTAAACTAATCGCTCATGGCTATTTCTCACATGGTGTACGTTTGTAGTGCATTATGGGTAAGAGTAAAATAAGCACTGTGCTTTGGTCACTAAATAAACACACTTTATGAGTGCTTAAATATACTGTAAAATATATCATATCAGTATGTAAGATTATGAAGAAGTCCTGTTTGAATGGTTTGTTGCAATGGCTAATATTCCTGTAAGAACATTGTATAGCAGTTCCTTTCCTCTGTTACAAAAACAGATCCTCTCATTCTCTCACTACTTCTTATCTGGAGATTTCTTGTCGTTAGCTTCTGTACCTGACATGTTCTATCTTGGATATTTTTCTCTTTCAGCGGTCGGCCGGTTAAACAGAGTAAGTCCCCTCCGCTGCAGAAAGCACTGTCTCTGGCCTACGACGGAGACGCGGACATGTGACAGACCCTTCAGAGGACCAGGAGGTCACCCGGACCACGGGGAGCATCTCACATAGGGAGATTTTCGCTAATCTTCAAGAATGGAGGGGAATGTGGCGCGAAGTGTGTTTTCATAACTTTTAGTTTTGACATTCGACCTGGATGAGTTTTTTTTAACGGCGCAGGGATCTCGGGTTCTCTCTCACCGTGTGGATCTGTAAAGATGGAAGAACTTCAGTCTCTAATCGCACAAAAGAACAAATGGTAACTGATTGATGAGGAAACAAAACACAACAGACTACTACACTACTATGCACTATGTTAGTGCTTTCTTCAATTATTATTTTTTCAAACTGGTTTTTAGTGGGGTTTTTTTCATCGTGATGCAGCTGGAGTTTTCATCATGTGATGTATATGAATGTGTACACGCAGGCCTGATATTCATATTCTATTAAAACCAAAAGAGATGGTTGCATCAGCCCAAGTCCTGACCTTTGACCCTTAGTCCTGTAGCTTGTACCCTCTAGCACCAGCAGTTGATCCACGTCACTCATTTGAAGCATTACAATTGGGACCTCTAAATAATTTTACATTGGTTTTACTGCCATGTTTGGGATCATTTTAACCCTATTTTAGCGTGGATGTGTCGTTCTCTCATTTCGCCGATAAGCAGGACATGGAATGAGAATAGAAGCCTTGTGTTGAGAAGCTGTTGTTTGTAGATCCAATTTCTGTTTTCACACTTTGGTGTTTTTTCAGATTGCAAGAAAAAAAAACATAGAGGACAAAAAACGCAGGAGAAAAATAAATCTCTTGTAGATTTCCAACATATTAAGTAAAAAATATTGCATCGCCATTCCAACTGACAACAACGTGTCTTTTTTTCAGTACACAATCCCACTTTAACAGTCTCGCAAATCACACAAGATCAGGTTAGACACTAGCTACGACTGAAAAGCGTTGTTATGGTTACGGAGTGGTGTTTTTTTCATATCAGTATAAAAAAACTGATTTTCCAGAGAAACAAAATGCCAAGTGTGAAAGCAGGCCCAGTTCTGACAGACTGAGCACATTTTCCTCTTTGGTTTTCGGATGATGAAGTGTAAAATGGTGTCTGGTTTGGTGGCAAATAATTAGACTGATTTCCCATCATATATGTGCATTTTTAAAAACAATAACACCACACCAATCTGGACTACGATGTCCAAGCACACACTACCGTAGGGTTCTGTAACCAATCTTCAAGGGTTCCCCAAAGGAGTAAACCAGAGAACCGTTCAGGATGCCTGATTCAGACATTTTGAGGTGAACAGTTGAGGTTTGAGGAACTCAATCTCACCACCTTCTGGTATTCAGACAAAAAGCACAACAGAAACTACATTCTGGGGCCAAAAAAAGGGCAGAGGTCCTTTATACATGCAAAGTGTTGCAGATGGTTGGCAGTAAAACCTCACTGTGTAACATTCTGCCTCTACGTTCACTCCAAGGACTTCATTAGTTGAAAGGAAAAGCTGCTCTGGAATAACTTCTTGCTTAATTTTTTATTTAATCTTTTAATTATTAATTCTGTTGGGTTTTTTTTTATTTTATTTGAATTATTTACTTATAGTTTTATTTATTGTATTTATTAATTCATACATTTAAAAATCTACATTTTATGCAGATTTTTTGCATTTTTCAGTGAATTTTGAACACATCAGGAAAGTCGGATAAAAAGATTTGTAAGCAGCTGTGTATAGTTGATTATCAATTATAATTAATTATAAAGACAACAAACAAGACGATGTCATCAACAAGTACAGGAACACACACACACACACACACACACACACACACACACTACATCTTCATTTATCCCTGGAGTTCTGTTTCCATTCCCTCTTCTCACATTTTCTATTTATTCACACCACATTTTCCACTTCACAGGAGAAGCGCTCTCTCTTTTTTCTGCTGTTTTCATTCAGCCGTTTCTGAAGCGCTAATTAAAATATTTGCCAGGTGGATGCAAAGTCACTATTTCACTTCAGGTTTATTTAAATTAAAAAAGAAAGCTATATCCCGTTCAGCTTTGTCCTGCTTTATTAGCAGCTCTGCCTCACAGAGAAGAATGTACTATAATTAAAGCTGCGTTGACGTTTTTCCACCCTCCGCACACTGCCTTATATTTATCTTTTATGTTTTAATGAAGTAAATATTGAGTTCAGGTTTTGCATTAACCTTGAGATCTTATGTTACAGTAAACTCGACTATTAAGATTTCATATCAGCACATCCCTGTCGAGTCGCCTCGTAATCACAATGAAACTTGGATTGCATTACTGATATTTTTATATATAGCAGAGGTGCCAATATTTACGGTTTTGGCATAGCATTTGTGATTTTTGACCTGTTGCTATGCTGATATGGGAGGAAACAAAGGTGAAAACCTTTCCTACTTTTACATTTACGTTTTACATTTATTTCATGGCTTTATGTCCTTTAATGTATCCTTTAAAATGGACTTAGAAATAGAACCCTAGTATCCATCCATCTATCCATCCATCCCTTTATCCATTCATCCATCTATCTGTTTATTTATTACACTTTCCTGTTTTTTTAGCAAACAAAAGCACATAAAATTCTCCCAGCAGAAAAACGCACTTTGATTTCTCGTATCGGTTGCTTTCGCGTCATGTCGACTTTATCTACATGAACTTTGACCTATAATTTTATGACACACTTTCATGTCTCTTGTGAGCCAGTAGAAATTAAGTAGGCGATACTCTTTGGATGGAAAAAAAGGAAAAACCACTAAGTATTGTATTATTGTATAGTATGTAGTGTATAAACACCAAAACACCGTCTGTTTTTTGTTTTTACTTTTGCTTGGTGCAAATCGAGCAAGAAAAAGTAACAACACATTAGCTGGCCAACGCTACTGCTACGTCCTCTCCAAAACCACCCTCGCCATATTCTAGCAATAAAAAGTTGCTATCTAACAGTCTTGGCTGATATTGCTCTTTCATGTAAGTAATAAATGTCTGCTCGGAGTTTCTTCTCAGCAATGTTGGCGCCTCTGATATACGATCTAAACGTCAGACCCGTTTCTACCCACATAAAGAAAAATAACGTGGGTGAGGATGCTATTTCCATAGCTAGGTGGTAGCAGTGAAACCATGGCAACAAGCTCAAACACGTGCTGGCCACGAGACATGGAAGCAGGGCGAGTCGATAAGATCAACGCTGAACTCAGCAAAATATTTTGAATATGGGCAAATGTGTCTAATATTACTTAAAAATAAGTTCCAACAAACATGACTGTTACCTGCGAATTTTCCTGCGACATCCTGAAGTGTTTTATTCCTCTTATTTCTCAGCAATTCGCCAATCATGATGTATTAAAGATTGACATGTCAGAATTTTGATTTTTAGTTTTAATTAGATCCTGTTCTCGCTCACGTTAACTCGCATACTTTTTTTCCTCTTTCTTGAAGTTAATACGACAAAAAAGTAAATAAATGCAGCTTACTGTGAAACCACAAAGAAGCCTAAACTCTTCTGTCCTGAAGATGTTGGAACAAGTTCCAGCTTTACCTCTGACACTGGAGACTCCTTCCATGAACGCTAAGTAAACAGTTACGCACGTTTTAATCTGTTCATGTGGAGCGTCCACTGTACACGTCCCTGTGAATCAGCTGTTGCTATAGAACATGTGCATGAATATAAACCTGCGCTACCGTTAAAGCTGCTGTTATAGAGAACACCTTCTGACCAGTTCCTGGTGGACTCGAGGTCCTACACTAGTGGGAATTCCGTCTGTCACATGCTAGCTTCTATGTAGTGCTAATATTTATTAATGATTCTCTGCTTAGCACGTATTTTATTACATATTTCATTACAGTATCCTTCATTATACGTTTTCTAACATAAAGCATATGATACATCATTAACTCCTCTCTTTCGCAAAGATCTATCGTGCCTATTACCACTTATCCTGCAACAGGTCATGTGATCAGCCATTTGATCATGATATATATTAATATAACTCCCGTTGCTTCTATAAAAAACGATAAAAAAACTAGTGCATATCTACAGTTATATGCCGTTATATATTTAAAAAAATACACAAAACATTAAACAAAATAAAATTTTGTTTAATGGATATTCATATTAATATTTCTATGCATTAATTCATTCACGTTTTTCCTTTTTTTTTTTCTTTTTTCACCCCAGAGTGTCAGGTCTCTGTCCTAGTTTAAAAAGTACAAAATATTAGATTAAGTATCGACACTTATGCACAACAGCAACAGGATGATGGCATGAACAGGTACATGAACACACCCACATACATTAACCCCCTTAACAAGAACACCATCACCTGCAGATTGTTCATGTAACTGGCGTTAAATTCAGTTTTCCAGAGTGAGAGCTCTGAAAAGGTGGTAAAGAACACCATGTATCATTACAAATGAAATGCCAGTCAAAAGTAAAAGTATTATAGCCATTATGAGCACTTACTAGAATTAACGTTGGTATCCGATACGCCTCATGAATGTAAATTCATTACGCTTCACCTGATTCAAGCCGTCTGTAAAGACACGGTAGATGTCAGCGATGGAGCCAGCATTTACACCTTGTCCTACAACTTAATTTGTATGAAATCTAACAACGACCAATGAAGTTCATGTGGCTATAAATGTTTTTTTATATACAAATACAGATGAAAAACAAGCTGTCTGAAGATTTCCGGTTGTCCTACATACATAGATAGCTACCTAGCTAAACATCTGTTATGTTTGTTTCAACCTGCTGAAGGGGTGTGGCTTATGTTCTGGCTGCTGAGGGGATAAGCCACACCCCCTTGACTTCCTGTTTAAAATATGTCAACATTAGTGAACTGAAAGTACCTCAAAAACTGTACAGCCTTTAATCAATGTAACCAGTTTTACTTGTGGAATTTGAGCCCAGCTGATTGAATTCTGGCGACACATATTTTGGCACCCTGTTGTAAGTATGCATGCTTGATTAAGTTTTGGTCTGATGTCATGAATTATTCCAAAAGTGGCCTTGCACTTCTCATTGCTTTGGTCTTTTGTTTTCATCTGCGTTTTTATCGGAAGTGTCTCACAGTGCGTCTCTCTGCGGCATCTGCACTGTCCTATCGACTGTCCTGACGAATGAAGCCGTTTACACGGCTTTTCACGTGTAGTGTTAAATATGCTCTACGCAAAACAAACAGACTGCCTGAATTACTTCAGCTTACGTTGTACTTTCTGTTCCAACTGTGTGTACTTGAAGAGTTGAATGAAAATGCAAATAAATTGTGATACTCGGTGGGAAAGGGTGGGCGTGGTCATTACTTCAATTAACCTGTGTATAATTGGAACGTAGCAATGGAACATGCTTCACATTTTTAATTCTTGTTTATCATATCTTTGTTTTTCCTGTAGACATTGCCACTGGGCAGCGAACTCGCGGAGACCATTATAAAATAGCTACGATCTCTTGAAGGCTTATTTGGATTATATAAATTGCTTTTTTACTTTTGTTTTATATTTGTTGATACTGGGCTCATTTTAAACTTTTCATAGCTCCTGAGTCCATCAACTTTTATATTTATACTGTTTTAATTACACCACAAATGATATCACAGTGTGCGAAGTGAAGATATCTTGAATGAAGTAAACTTTATCCGATTGTCAGAATTTAGTTTTATTAAGACAAGCATGAACAAAACTGTCAAGAACAAAAGGCATGAACAAAACAGCATTATTACAGCAGAAGCTTGTCAACATATGCCACCAAAACAGGAAGTTGATACTAACTTAAACACAACATAGAACAGGTGCTAGTGATGAGGGACGTGTAATGTGCAGGGGCTGATGGGTAACGTAGTCTGGTAGTTTGTAAAGCTCTGTACTGGGGTACTGGCCCAGTATACACTGTGTACACCGTAGTATTCAGTACAGTATGGAGGTGTGACAACATCCATGTAGTGTGTTAAACTAGTACATCTGTAAATAAATAAGAAAGTAAATAAATAAATAAAAACTACATCCATGGCAGTAAATCAGGAAACCTGGATATTGCTACTAGCGAATGCTAAGCTAGCGACCTCTTAGCTATAGGAGTACGATATTCAGTTGCATTAGCGAACTAGTTAGCTAGCATTTGCTATTGGTTGGGATATTTGATTTGTTAAATAACAAGAAAACATATGCAAATACACCAAAATATGTCATTTGTTTAGTATTTATTTTACAGTTATATTTGGAGCTGGAGTCAAAGCCACTTCTGCTGTCCAGCATGTTTTTTGAAAACTTTGAGAAACTGCATCCTGGGATGGAGTAGCCAGCGGCTTGAGCTCTGTCTGTACACTGCACATTTTCACCAGAGTGGTCCAGCATCCAGGTAACTGTACTGCACAGAACAAACAGAAGAGCATTGAGCCCTTTTTCTAATTTTCTTTTACTCATTTCAAATTAAAACACTGTTTTTCTAATGACAGATAATTCTGCTTCTTTCTAGAAATAAATGCTTGAAATAAGCAAAATTATCAGGTAGTACAGTAATTCAACCACAAGCCTGAAATATGTAAAAAAAAAAAAAAAAAAAAAAAAAACCTGGAAATATTCTTAATAATCTTAGTTTACTGTGATCATATAATAGGAATATATATGACTATATAGTTAAAGTAGCCAGCATCCTGTAACTTGGGCTTTTTAGGGGGCTTTCCACTCAGGGCAAATGAAAGGATGCTGAATTGCTTTTTTCCTGACATCTTTGAAACACTTTAATTTTTTTAGTTGCAATAAATTTTTTTAGCCTATTTGGAGAGAGAGATTATTATAATGTGAGAATATGTCAGTCATCCTGTGATAACGAAATATGACCAGGCCTAGACTACTTGTTCTGAGCAGGTGTTGTTGTCAGTGAACAGGCTGTAAAACTCTGGGCTAAGTTTAGGCTACAGACACTCAGCATTGAAAACCTGGTGCTAATTATCTGGGCAACATTCTCTAACAGCAGTCAAGCTGTCATTGTTTGTGTCAAACAAGTTGGGAATTTGTTGTAACATTAAAACAGGAGATGACTCTGTGATGGAAGTGATGCTCGGCGCTCCTGTGGATGGGGAACGGAATTTTTGGAAGATGTGGCAGAATCAGGCGAACAATTCCAGGATAACTGCCTTTTTCATTGGTTGTTGTGTTGCATTTTACCCAGATACAATACTGCTATTTTCTGATTGGCTATTGTATAGGCCCCTTCTTTTTTTTTGATTGTCTGGTAAGTGACAGACTCGCTTGCTATACCTGTATTTCTCATATACTGTACTGCTGATGTAAATGTTTTCATCACAATGGACACAGAGATACATCATGTATTAAACTGTAAAATGCATGCAAGGCTGGCATTTTTCTCCCAATAGAGCGAGATTAGCTGAAGCTGCTGTGCACTGATTAGACTTTATAACAGAACAATGCAGGGTTCATTTATGTATTTATTTATTTACTCCTTTATTTATATGTTTTTTCCATGAATCCCTTTTGCTAGTTATTTTTGTGCTGCTTTTTCTTCTCAACTGTCAAACTGTTTGGTGAATAAGAACTTCTAACCAATCCTCACACAGCAGGTGGCAATGATACCAGGGATTTCACGGACTACCAATGGAAAAAAAAACAAACAAAAAAAACGCATTAGCATAGTTCTTCTTTTCGGAGTTCATTGATGGAGGTTAGGCCAGTGTCGCGCTTCCCGCTCTCCCTACAAGAACAACTACACGAGTTGACGCTCCGCACGTTACCACAGCAATGCCGTCGAATGCGCCGGCAACAACATGGTCCGCTTTTCCCGGTCAAGGTTCGTTTTGGTGTTTTATTCCAACGCCCGGTTTTGTTTTTCATCATTGTGTGTGTGTTTCAGTTCCGTGGTTTATCTCCCATTAGATTCGTGATGTCACACTTCCTCCCCACGCTCCCTCTTCATTCGTGACACCACTTGCATCGGACACTCTGCATCAGCACACCACAGACTGCTCTCTCTCTCTGTTTTACTGTTACCCCGTGCTGCATCTACCTGGGCTACGGCCGTCGCTCCTACCTCCAGCCATTCAATGGTAAGACTACTGGCTCTCTCCCTCCATGCTCAGCACTCCACTTGTGGTTTCAACAGTTTCGTCCCACCTGAATGTCACAGCATGAACGAGCCAGCGGAAACCACAACAGCCATGCAGGAGCTCAAGACCATGATGGGTCAACTAATGAACACAGTACAGCAGCACCAAGCTATGTTACAGGGACTGGGAGATCACTACGCTCAGCTAGCCGGGGAGGTTCAGAAACTTCAACCTCCCATGCCGTCGGCAACCGCAGCACCCACGCATCTACCCAGCAGGGCCATAACCACCATGCCTCAGCCATGCGTGACAGCACTTGCTCCCCCACTCGTTTTCACTGGTGATCCTGATGCCGTGCAGAGATTTATCACCCAGAGCACTTTAATCCTGTGTCTTCAAGCCCCTCAGTTCCCGAACGAGGAAGCGAAGGTTGCATATGTTATCACCCGACTCGGTGGTCATGCACTGGATTGGGCCTCCGCCATGGACCAACAGGATCCTGAACTAGACACCAGCGCGGAGTTCTTCACCCCAATGCGCAAGGCTTTTGGTCGGGGCTCGCCCCAAAAGACGGCCACCCGCCGCCTCTTCCAGGTCTCACAGGGTACGTGATCCGTTTGCGACTACGCCATCGAGTTCCATACGCTGGCCACCCAGAGACGGTGGAGTGACGTCTCACTTGTCCCGGCTTTCTACCACAGCCTCCAGGAGGACATCAAGGATGAGCTAATGTTCAGAGACTGGGGTTCGGATCGCGATAAACTTATCTGACTGGCACAAGATGTCGATGAACGACGACGCCAAAGAAGGTGAGAGGGTAAGAGATCTCAGGAACCTTTTAGGACTCCGTTCCGCACCGAACCACCAATCCCAGAAGCACCGACCCACTTTGAGAACCACCCCGAACCCATGCAGGTCAGTCACTCCCATCTCTCCAGGGACGAACGAGCGCGATGTTTCCAGGAGGGGCTACGTTTATACTGTGGACAGCCTGGTCACCTTATCCAGTCGTGCCCCTTCTGACCGAAGAATCCCAAGATGAGAAACCCCAGCACCTATCAGGCCATGGGGCAGCACTGATAGGCGTCGCACTACCCCACAGGCCCGTGGACTGATGTGAAGTTCCAAACTCTCTTACTTGGTCCTCCAATCCGAATCCGAATGCTAAGGTAGCGGATTCTTAGCTATTGTATTTATTAACAAGATTTTCCCAGGATGCAGGCAGGCAGTGGTTAGTACACAAAGGTAAAACATACACAGACTGGAGCATTGGCAAGATGTCGCAATGACATAGATGACATCACATACACGTGTGCTGGGAACAGGAAGTGTAACCAGACGTGACTTAATGACTGTGTTAGAACTTTGATTCAGGTTCAATCTCTATCAGGCTCCGCAACTGTCGCTCTCTCTTTCTTAGACACAGCAGACACAAG
The DNA here is from genome assembly GCA_030068025.1 of Parauchenoglanis punctatus. Classification (NCBI taxonomy): domain Eukaryota; kingdom Metazoa; phylum Chordata; class Actinopteri; order Siluriformes; family Auchenoglanididae; genus Parauchenoglanis; species Parauchenoglanis punctatus. The sequence continues at coordinate 26,193,368 of JAQQZU010000035.1, read as the reverse complement.
GTCATTTTAAACTCAGTCTGATTTAATGAAGAAAGTCTAGGAGGACTTATACACAGAAATACATTATGTCATAGTATTCTCAAGGGAACAGATAAGTAGAAAAACCCATTGTTTGGACAAAACATATGACATAATGAAAGTCTCCTGCGTGAGAAGTATGACAAGATATATCAGGGACAGTATATCATGCGCTTTATGATAGCTTAACCTAAACAAGCTTGGTCATGTCATAAGGACCTAAATTATCTAAAGATCACAGGACAGAGAAGAAAGCTGGACACCTTTAAATCTGAGCAGGGAAAGCCAGAATGACTTCAGGGTTAAAGGGTCAAAGGACAGAGAAAGGACAGAAAGGGAACAGTGGTCAAATGAAAAGAGCAGGGACAAGATTTTCAATCTAACAGACACTTTCAGAATAAAGTGAATACTGTGACATTAACTTTGATTTTTTTTTTTATTGATAGTATTGCATTCTTTGGTGCCTTAAAGTGTCTAGATGATGCATTCACTGTTTAAGGAATTATGTTTCCAGGTAAATCTTGCTAATGCTATCTAGCTACACATTCACATTTCAGGATCAAGCAAGAACTGTCTTATAGATATTATCTGGTAGAATCCTCTTGAGTGCAGGTTGTAACGTCGATACGCTCACTGTACATCGCTTCTCTTTTTGAGAGCTTGCATCCTGTTTGACGGCGTGAGCCATGTGTTAGAGCAGCTTGGACCTCTGATGTCCAATAAACCCCACAGAGGAATCTACAGATTGTCTGGCACATTGTCTACACCATCATCTGGCCAAGCTGGCAACGATTACGGTCGGCTGATTTGATTGTAAGAAAATGTTCTAATATGCATTGATCTAAATCCAATCTCTCTTCATAACTGCATCAACACTGATGAGTCAGAGGACCGGGGATCACAAACCATCAGCGTGTCTGCCAATGGAGGAAAACACGGATATAAATCAGCAGCAGGGAGGTTTTGTAGCCCATACATTAGCGTGTATATCACTGAAACAGTGCCATGGACCAGAAAAGAATGTATACATGATTCGTTTTGTAGTCTCAGCGTAGGAAATAATGATATCAGCACAAAATAAGACATCAACTACATCTACAGACAAAGATTCTCTTCAGCCTGAATTAAATAATTAAGTTTGAGATTGTTAAACTGAATACATGATCATGAAACATTTCCTTATAGGCCATTTATTATCCATATTATGATAGAAAGAAATGAGCTAACTTTAGCTAACATTAGTTCAACTTCTCAGCAGAGAGTTTAATCACCTACGTCTTAAATGAGATCCATTTCAGCAAAGCATCCTCAAAACGTCTGTGCAACAGCTTAATGACGCTGAATTCGCTGTACAAGTCTCTATGAATGAGTTGTTACTATAGAAACTGTAATCTATTAAAATAAGGGAAATGCAGCTGGACTAATGTCAAAAGTGCTGAAAATTAATCAACGCTTCTTGACCATTCAGAATCCAGAAATCAACAGGGATGCTGTGTGGTGGAAACCAAGAAAGACTGTGAGCTTAAAAGAAACCACTAAGACTGTCTAACTGACCAGACTCTAGTTCCTCTCTTTTAAAAAACTTTTCTTTTTTTTTAAGTCAGCTGCACAAACAATCCCCAGGGAAAGAAAAGTAATGACACTCAGCTGCATGCTGAAAGAGCAGGACTCATCTGCCTTTAAAATCTGCACATACAATGATACCAAGTAATAATCAGTGAGCTCCTTAGGGGATAGAAACCCATTTAAAGCAGTTTAGTAATAATATTGGGACATTAACACAATCTGGTTGATTGATAGTTTCCATATAGGTTCTATAAACTGAAGAACCCTTAATAGTACTAAATGAAACCGATTTTATTTCCAGACTTGGGAATCCTGCACATTTCAGTGAAAACGGTGGTCTGGGGCACAGGCCACATCAGGTATGGAGGCTATCCACGCTCACTTCTATATCGGCTCGTCATTTTACACCCTGTTTAAAGTTTCGTGATGACATGGAAAAGGTTATGGTTAGTGGAGGAGGTGAAATGATGAACCTAGTACCTGCCAATTTGTGACGATGATGTTTGGGGAATTCAGAAGGAAATCTTCTACATTAAAGCAAACCCCCAAACAAGTCCAGATCAAGTCATGGGTGCCATAAGAGTGTAACTAATATACTGACATCTGTCTACAGAGTTAAAAATGTACCAAATTAATGTACCAAACTCATCACTGGTGTACTGCATCATCTTTTATACCTTTAGCAAGTATGTTGCAACTGGAACTACATATATAATAGAACTTTAAGAGATATAATTGGACCTTAACACTAGAAGCGCCGCGCTGGTTTGACCTACTTATAGCGCGGCTTGGCGGTCATAAGACCGCTAGGTCTGTAGAATAGGACACTGTTACTGACACATAATGATCACTAGATGGCGCTTTCTACGCAAAGCAAATAGTTTGGTTGTAA
>JAQQZU010000035.1:26179830-26190792 GCA_030068025.1 Parauchenoglanis punctatus | reverse complement strand
TCATTGGTTAAATTTCATAGAATTTTTATTTATTATTACTTTTGTCAGATTAAAGTTATTTCTGTGACCATTGTGAGGTTTTTCTTTCATTGCCTGAAGGGTACCAACAATTTTGTCCACGTGTGTATGTACTATCAATGCAAGGATTTGTTGAAATGTAATGTGAATCTTTCTAGATGACCAGATGAATCAGGAGACCAAGAGACAGGGTATGACAAAAGAAAAGTTTTAATGTTCACACAAAGACAATCGGGACAACAATCCTGGCCTAAACAATAGTGAGACACAGCAAGCTTTTACACCAAGGTTATGCTGATATGTACATGCAAAGGACACATGCTAGACCAGGCAGATAATATCCAAAGCTAAGATCAAAGGAAAACATGAACAGGGACAAAACAGAAATATGTGTACAAAATGAGTGAGCAAAGTACAGACATACATGCATTCTGGGTGAATCCAGAATTTTTTATTTTAAGTTTCTATGAAACTTCCTCGTATCTCACTGGCTCTGTTTTAGTCCAATTCTGCTGTACCGCATAATAAGAGTTGTAGTTAATGCATGACTTGTGTGGTGATCAATTGCAACAACTACTTAAGATTTAAAAAAAAAAAAAAAAAACACATTAGTCTTATTTTATACAATACTAAAAGATTACATAGTTGTCTTCCACAGAAACTCCAGATAAATTACATGGAAAAAAACAGTTCAAAATATAGTTCTTCCACCAAAACAGTAATAATAAACATTTAATTTCATAACTTTAAATTATGCAATGTTTCCGAGTTACTGCACTTGTGGGTCTTAAATGCAACCGAATAAGTAAACGTCTTTCCGCACTGTGAGCAGTGATATTTCTTCCTTCTTGTGTGAATGCGCTGGTGCTTTTGGAGATTACTTTGTTGAGTGAAACTCTTCCCGCACTGTGAACAGTGATACGGCTTCTCTCCCGTGTGAATGCGCTGGTGGACTTGGAGATGACTCTGTTGATTAAAACTCTTCCCGCACTGTGAGCAGTGATACGGCTTCTCTCCCGTGTGAATGCGCTGGTGTTTTTGGAGACTACTATGATGAGCAAAACTCTTCCCGCACTGTGAGCAGTGATACGGCTTCTCTCCCGTGTGAATGCGCTGGTGGATTTGGAGAGTATTCTGATGAGTAAAATGCTTCCCGCACTGTGAGCAGTGATACGGCTTCTCTCCCGTGTGAATGCGCTGGTGTTTTTGGAGAACACTCTGACGAGTAAAACGCTTCCCGCACTGTGAGCAGTGATACGGCTTCTCTCCCGTGTGAATGCGCCGGTGGACCTGAAGATGACTGTGTTGATTAAAACTCTTTCCACATTGTGAACACAGATATGGTCTGTCTCCTGTGTGATTGCACTGGTGTTTCTGGAGATCACTCTGCTGAATAAAACTCTTTCCAGACTGTGAGCAGTCAAGTCGCTTCTCTCCTGTATGAATGCATTGGTGTGTTTTGAGGGCATTCTGATGACCGAAACTCTTTCCACAGTCGGAGCAGTAGTGAATTTCCTTCTGAACATCATTGAGAGAGGTGTCGGAACTGAAAGTATTGGAGTCTTTGGAGAGGATTTGAAGCTCATACTTCATCTCTCCTGATTCCTGCAGTCTCACATTCTCGTCCAAGTGGCATCTCTGGATGTGTTCGTCTAGGTAAATTTGAGATGCATAGGAAAGGGGACATGCAGAGCAGGAAAAGACTTGCAGCGGAGCATGGTTTTCTTCTGGAAACGTGAAAGGACAAATATTAGTGACGGAGCAACAAATGCAATATGATCAGTATGTCACACTAACCAAGCAAGCGTTGCAAACAAGCGTTTGAATGCTGTTTAAATCAATGTTAAATAAATATATATATAAATAAATAAATAAAAAAAAAATATATATATATATATATATATATATATACATACACACATACATACATACATATACACACCTAGAGAAAAATATGATCATGATGTGAATCCTGATTAAATGAGACAAATATATATATATATATATATATATATATATATATATATATATAAAAATGAAAATATAAACCTATGAGATTCCATGCTGGTTGCTCATTGTTCATCTGCATGTGATGTCTGACTCTGAGAAAGGCATCCCAGATTTATTCCTTTGTTCGCCAATTTCATTCACAAAAAAGGGTAAATCTTTGTGCAGAAGCCAGCGTTGACCTTTTAGAGTTAATCTGCAGTTTCTCACATGTGTGCACGGAGGGCTGGGCTAACAGAGCTATAGATACCATTCTAAAATGGAACGAGAAAAAGGAACCATCGTACTTTTCTTTTTTAAAAGAGAACCTTGCATACGTTAAAGCATCTCAAGGAACATTATAAAATACATAAAAAGTGTTGCAGGTACACCTTAAATAAAGCAAGCCAAAATAAAGCCATATAAGAGGAGACATTTATTTAATAAGGAATGCATAAAATGTGCTGCAATGGTTCGGATGGTGCGTAAGCCAGTTCCATTTGTACCATGTAATTGATAAGGGACCGATATGGTACGTCTCACACTACAATGTGCCATATGTTCCCTAGGTTCTGCATCATATCACTGACAGCGCTGCGGAGTATTGAGAGCAAATTGGTATACGAGACCTTGTGCTTTTGCGCCTACGATCACCATGATCTTTTTTTTTTTTCTTTTTTTTTTGATGATTGATGATTTGATGATAAAATGATTAATGTAATACCCATGTAATCGAACTGTACAAGAGCAAAAGAAACGTCTGTTTCACAAGTGTTTCTTCATCCCATCCACCAATTAGTTCAAGAAGACAATACATTTATTGATTATAAATAATTATTTTTCCTTCCTTTTTCACCTGCTTTTACATTTCCTTGTTCAAACCACTGTTTTTTTGTTGGACAGGACACCATCACCATAGTTCTCATCAGGAAGCAAGAAGACACATAAGTGCAAAGTGGGTCGGAATAACTGGCTCCGAGTTCATTTGGGATGTGAAATGGAAGATGCTTGGCTGCTTTTCTTCCATCATCAGTAATAGTTTTACTTGAGAGAAATGTACATTAGTTAGTACTCCGATAGAGAAGATCCTGACTTCACAGAGGTGCATCAATAGCAAGAAAGACAGTGGGATGACTTCACATGTCTCAGAGGAAGCAAATAATTGCCTTCATCCTTTCTGACTGGTCACGGTCATATGATAGGGAAGACCTACCTGGTAGGTGGGAACCGGCCAAAACTAGTTCTCTGGGGGAGTGCTCTGGTATAGTAGACTCCATTATATAGCACGCATTTATCCCCAAAACACTGTTACGCTAAGAAATATGTGACCAGATGATGCAGAACAACCTCTAACCTCTTAACACTAACATCGTCTGGTTGTTCCTGTTGGTACATAAGCAAGCTCCAAATCGTTACTATAAGCAGAAACTGTGACTGCATCTCCCCTTCTGTATGCACAATGGTTTACAGTGACGCACTGATAATGGTACAGTGTAAATTTAGCACCGTACACATTGAGACGCAAAACCCAGAATCTGTAACCAAGAAATCAAGCTTGTGACATCGTCACATTAAATTGAATGTTTCATAGTATCACGTGTTACATTGTTTATATATCATGTGTATGCACAATGAATTACATGCATATGTATATCTGTGTTATATATTTCTTGCTCTCCATGGTTGGTTTCGAGAAGTAAGAGGAAACTGCAAGTGGATACTGTACGTGCATAGTTGGAGGGGGGGGGCATGCCGGAAGAGGCCTGGCCCTTCCGCTGCGCCGGTTCCCTGACATTCCAAGTTTATTTAGAGGGGTGCGGTCGGGGCGTGAAGAGAGGAAGCTACGGCGGAGAGATACAGGAAGCGGGGGCGCGTGTCTCCTGTAAGCAGATACGCAGCGTCAATAACCCGGGAGCCTCACGATTGATGACAGTCTACGGATGCGGTGAGATCGCTTCATATTTTTTTTACTGCTGCTGGGTATACCCAAAAAGCACGCGATCGCTTTTTTCCTTCCTTTTTTTTTGGTGGATTATACCAGCCTCATAGTGTCTCCGAAGGAGGATTACTCGCGCGGCATATCGGTTTCCTGGTTTGGATTTAAGGACTGTAGCGCGAGGCGGGGATAGTGTCATCGATTTCCTTCAGCATCGGACTTTTAGTGTAATTTCAATGGACTCAGCTCAAGGGGAGATAATACAGGGGATTGGTATTTCACGGGATATTGAGTGTGGGGAAAATATACAGCGCTTGGCGCGTCATTTAACTGAACTGTGTGGTCTGTTGTTCTTCTAGCGGTTGTGCTGCGCTGTCTGGGTAATTGGTTATGGGTGTTTCCTCAATGTTACTTTAATTTTACAGAACACTTTGTGCGTTTTAGTAACTCAGCTGTTAAGAACAAAAGAAGTTTGAGAGGCTGTTCGTTACAAGCTCTGAAAATGACTGCACTCATTCTCAGTTATGCTTCTCTCCGTCTCACTTTCAGTTCTGAAAGATTCTTGCTTGAGTTTAGGCATGAATTTGACAGCAGGAGGGTGGGGACGTGTTCTAGGATGCTGGCGGGCGGAATCTAGTAACTCCTTGGCTACTGAACAAGTGATTATGTGTTAGAACAGCATAAATCAACACTATTTGCCTCTCATAGTGATGGCGGACCAGCGGGAGCGATAAGTTCATAAGAATCATATGTCCACAATTTGGTATGGAGGGACAGGATAAAGCTGCCAAGGTGTATGGTTTAACACCGTGAACTCTACCATTACTAGGCAACAAGCTGTATAAACATACTGATTTTTTGGTAAATAACCATATTTAAATGGGAGAAATAGGATATTGTCTGCAGCTGTGGACACCAAGAAGGTGGGTGGAACCGGTGTGCTACCTGGCGCTGGGCTCAAACACTGCGACCACTAGAGACCGTGCAATTAAATCTTATAACACTCATAAAAAAGGCAGTGATCTCACTCCACACGTTTCCCCTTCATTACGTGGAAGTGACACGAGAGACAGGCAGGTTGCTAGAGGTTGGATGCTGTTCATTCTCCATGATTACAGCAACAAAAGGCAGACTGGGTAGGACTGGTAAAGTGAAGAATGGACAAATATTGAATATATTTAGTGATGACAAACAACTACAAAACAGAGTAAAGACAGTATGAAGGGAACAGCAAGACTTTAAGCTCACTACCACTAGTCATTATTACGCTACTCATCTACATGAACAATCACTAAAACAAAAGAAAAGTTCCATGCTGATTTCACGGTCTCCAAAACAATTCCATAAACCCTCCTAACCGCTAAAATACATTCCATTTTTTTAGTGAATTTGTTATTCGCTGTGGACATTTATTAAACAAAGTGCAGATCTACTTGCATGCGATGCAGATAACAGTGTTTAATACAAGTTCATGTCATTTCGGTTCTCATTTGTTATTAAAATGTTGTATTTCATCATATGCAAAATAAGAATGTGATCGCATTACACATCCAACAAGTTTAGTTCTCTCCACTCACTGACTGTGTAAATTATTTATACAGTCGATGTCTCCACCTGTTGGTCTGGTCTGTGTGATGTCTTCAACTGCCAGATGACATCACACAGACCAGACCAATAGGAGTGAATTTGCCAAGGCAAGCAAAACGACATGAGCCGGGAGAAACAAAAAAAGTAGTTAGATCAAGATGGCAGGAGCTAAAAGCTACATGTAGCATTAAAAAAATTGTGTTGCGTTGCATGTCGATTTAAGTCATGCCCTTAAAATGTTCAGTAAGGAGCACCAGCGTTACTCGTGAAAAAGGCTAGTCTGGAGCCCTGCTATAGACATGCTTTTAGCGTTTGAACCGTGATCATCAGATTTGAGTCACTTCAGCAAGGCAGTGTGAATGTAGCCCGAGTCTTGTTTTAGAATCCGCTGGTTTATTCAGGCATTTTGTTTCTCTAGGGTAAAGGTGCAGATCATGGGGTTGATGACTTCATGAGAGTTAGGGTCGAGCTACACATGTCAGTCCTCATGCCTGATGGCAAGAAAGCTCCTGATCAGGAGAAGCATAGATTGGCAAGGCTCCTCTGCTATACAAATATAATGGAATAGAACTGACGTGATTTTTGTATGTACAGATGAACTTTACCATTCACAGAGCACTTTTTGTTCCAGAGGTAGTCAAACGCAGGACTGAGTTTTTTGGCATATTCCTCCTCATACCACACCAAGAGCTCCTGTCCTGGGTTAATGGGCTGACAGCAGCGATACAGAATTCCTCCTTGATACTGAAATGCCACAAGATTCTGTTCTTCATCATTACGGGCGCAATTCACATACCTGAAAGAATGCGGCAAAGTGACAGAAAAGGAAAAACCAGGGTTACAGATTGAGAGAAAGCACGGGGGAAATATTTGTGACGAGAGGAAGATAAAGTTCTTCCAACAGAGCAGGAGCTGTAAAATCAATGACTAAACAAAGAGCCAACAGCTGGTGTATTCCTCACCTCATCCAATTCGCATGAAGTTCTCTTGTGGCATCTATGTATTTTTCACACTGCCCGCTCCTGCATATCTGTAGAAAAATCATACGTTCACATTTTCTTCATTAAATCAACGTATGCCTTCCAATTAATTGAGGAACACAGGAACAAGAATGATAGCTCATCCCAATATTATATTAAACACTCATGAATCCAGAATTAAAGACATCTCTCATTTCAAGCTCCGAGATGACTTTAGGAAAATGCAGGCAAGGCTTTTCATCAGAATGTAAGCAAAGGAAGTCTTTACTCCTTTACTTAAAAAAAAGGTTTCATGTCGGACATGGCAAAGATGCGCTGCTGAATCAGCTCTCTCTGATAAATAGCTTCTGGCCTGTAAACAGACAGCTACAAAAGATGCAGAACTTTAATGTCAGTTCTTTCATTTAATGGGTTTGGTAAAAATTCAAATTATATTACACAGGTAATACAATATATAAGATTTCTTTACCACGCGTGTTTGTGAGCTTATGTTGTGCATGTGGCAAGGTTTGCAACTATAAGTAACTATAGATATAGGTCATTTCAGATTAAGATAATGACGCATCACGATGACGCACATTTCCTGTAAATTCAAAGAATAACTAAATATACCAATTTTTATTTCAACAGTCTTTAATGTAGCATTTTCAGATTATCGAAATAATCAGAAGAGTTCAATAATAAGTATAAAGTGAAGTAGAAGTGCATATTTTGATAAGTTTATTGATAACAGTGGTGAAATTGCAAACATTAGCAGCCCAGGTTTTTTTTTGTTTTGTTTTTTTTGTTTTTTTAAATGGCTTGCTACCAAAACAAAACATTTTGCTCCAACATCACATTACTACCCTGGTTTTAGTGATACCAGGTAACGAACCTGGTCTTAACCCTAGGTCCACACCAGAGGCTGTGTTGGCACGAACCTGGTTATTAGTTGCAGATTAGCGGGGCCAAATTACAGGTAAACATGTTGTTTATTATTATGGCCAGGACGCGTGCATTATTGGCACTGCATAATTAGTATTATTACTTTGGATCAAAATGTTTTGGTAGTAAGCCATTTTTTTAAAAACCCTGAACAGCTCATGCAAATCATTTTACCAACATTATCAACAACCGTACTAAATTATGCATTGTACCAGGTGTATACTTATTGAACTTTTTTACAATGATTTTGATCATCTCAAAATGCAGCACTGCTGAATTTTTTTTACTCATGATGTTTGTTTATTGTTTGAATTTACAGACAGACACTGCGATATGAAATTAATGGGATATGACATTTTGGTCATATCGCCCAGCCCGACATACATGTAGGCATATGCATAAATGTATTAGGGCGGCAATTAACGATTATTTTGGTGGTCGACCAACCTGTCAATTATTTTTTCAATTAGTCTATTAGTCAGTGCTTATTTGTGTCATGGCCTCCATCTCTGCTTCCTGTGGGTGTGGCTCCTGTTCCAGGCTCCAGCGCATGTTTCACTTTACCTGCTCAAGTCTGCACACCTGTGAATGGCACCCTGTCATCCAGCCTCTGCCATAACCGAAGTTCCCATAGTAAAGGAAAATAATGACCCACGAAACATATGAATTATGTAGGCATGTATGTATGTATGGATAAAAAAAGTAGTACAGCTCCAATTAAGTTTTGTAGCTTAATCACATATATTGCAGCCGAGTTATTGATATGCTCCAACCCGCAGACTAACTAGCTAACTCTAGGTGGAGGAGGTTTACTGTTCAGAATGAACGCTAGCATTAAACGCCAATTTATATTCCGGCGTCGAACCTACGCCGCAGCCTACGCCGTGCCGGACGTGCACCGGGTGATGCGGACCGCAGCAACTGTGATTGGCCCGCTTGCTAACATCGCATACATCTTCGTCATTGCCATGACAACTGTGTGAGCTTTGGCTGTCTGCGCTACTCTTATTTTAGTTCTGCCTGTGTAATGCAAGCTAGAAAAGAGAAATACATTTTTATAACAGAGAAATAAATTATTTTAGAACTAGTGCCTATTTTTTTTTTTACATCACATATGCCCGCTGCTCTCTCTTCCTCAAAAAAGAAGTACAGCTCCAATTAAATTTTTACCGTTTCTGCAGGGAAAATGGTATTTCTTCTGGCATTAAACAGGCCTTAAAAAAGTCATGGAAGTTTTTGGAGCCGTTCGCACTGAATACGGAGTTACAACACTTCGGAAACGCTTGCAGTGAGAATTCACCTGGTTTATAATTAATCTCATGCGGTTTATTTGTCCCAGTAAATTTCCTTCAAAACAGCATTTTTTTCATGCAATTCTTTTATTATTTCTACAGTGAAAGAGAGCGTCACATTGCTCTTCTTCTGTTCACTTCTACTTCCAGTGGTGCATTGTAGTTACAAATGAACACTTACGTGATTTTATATATGATGCATTGCAAAAATTGGAAAGCAGAAATTAATTGGTGTTACCCTCCTCCAGCGGTAACATTTTACTGCTTAAAATATGCTATTTATAATGCATTCATAACAAACTCACCACCCAGGAGTATCCACTGTTCATGGCTTCCTCTCTGTCTACCAGCTCTCCCTGGTATGGGCCGAAGTGTACACCTACTGGAACAGTCTCCCCCGTATTAAACACTCCCAGGCCTGCATCAGGAATACCGGACTTCCGACTCTCTAGTCCAGGAGGGAGAGTTTGTCTGGCTCGGTCAGGGACTCCCATGGGTACAGGAGTATCAGGGATGAAGAGCGGTGGTCCGTGAACCTCACACTTGTTGAAGAAGAAGGATTTGCAAACCTCACAGTCTGGGAGTAGAGAAAACACAATGGGACGAAATTATGCCCAAATGAGTATATAATGCGTGTGCATATCTGAAAACATATACAGTCAGGTTCAAAATATTAAAACAGTGACAATTTTAGTAATTTTGCCTCTGCACACCACCACAATAGTTTCATCCCTCGGGATCCTTTGCCAGGCGTTTACAGCAGTCACACCCAGTTGCTGCTTGTTTAGGGGTCTTTCTGCCTTTAAGCTACAAACTCAGTTGGGTTGACTGACTTGGCCATTTTAAAAACATTTCATTTCTTTGCCTTAAGAAGCTCTTGTGTTGCTTTCACAGTATGTTTCGGGTTACCATCCATCTGTATGGTGAAGCTCTGTACTATCAGGTGACAACATAGCGGAGAAAATCAATGGGGGGCCAATCAGTGGGCACCCTGTTTAATTTAAAGAACAGGGATCTAACAAAGTCTGATCGTCACCACGCATTTGTGGAAGTGTATCATGGCACGAACAAAGAAAATTTATGAGGACCATTTACGAAGATTTGCTGATGCGCATCAAGCTGGAAAAGGTTACTGAAAAAAAAAAAAAAAGTTTGGACTTCACTAATCCTCAGTAAGACAGATAGAGGAAATTCAAGATCATCATTTCTCCAAGAGTGGTCTACCAACAAAGCTCACTCAAATACCCCACTCCCACTGACACGGAAAACCTTTTATTTATCACTATTATGCTGTTATGGTGTCGTGTGGGAATGGGAGCAAAACGGTAAAGACAAAATGTTAATCAATCCACTGGTAACCTAGTATCGTTAGCAGTAGTCTCTCACCATGGCTCCAGTACGACTCAGGCCCATTGGATTAATGTGTTGCAGTGCTAGCCGACAGAATGAGTCAGCATTGTCTGCCAGCACAAAACTGACCTACTGCATGTGATTTCGGATCACAATGGCATCCGCTCTACTCACGCAGATATAAATCAGTGGCAAAGATCAGATAAAGTTCACCAGCGGCTCTACTTCCTGAGGAGGAGGATGAAGTTTGGCGTGAATGCCAACATCATCTCAAACTTCTACAGGTGCACAGTCAAGAGCTTGCTGACGGGCTGCATTACGGTACGGGAGCCCACAGCCAGAAATCACTACAGAGAGCAGTGGAGGCAGCACAGCACAGCCCTGGCAAGAGCCTTCCTGCCATTCAGGACCTCTACCTCCAACGGTGCCTGAGGAAGGCACACAGCACCATTAAGGACCACAGCCACCCAGCACGCCGACTGTTCTCTTTGTTACCATCTTGTTACCACATTAACAGATTTTACACGTGAAAGGGGTATAAGAAACTCAGGGTAACGTCTAAGAACTAAAGGCCTTTCTCACGTTGGCTAATGTTAATGTTCATGAGTCACCCATCAGGAGGAAACGTAACGACAATGCCAGCAGGGTTGCAAGGAGAACGCCACTGCTCTCCAAAAAGAATACTGCTGCCAATCAACAGTTTACTACAAATCACGTGAGCAAGGCAGAAGCCTGTTGGACAAACCTTGTGAATAAACGAGACAAAAAGGGAACTTTTTGGTTTGAATAAAAAGTATTATGTTTGGAGAAAGGAAAACACTGCAGTCAAGCATGAGAACCTTCTCTCCTCTGTAAGACACAGGGGGGGTAGTGTCATGGGTTAGGCCTG
>JAQQZU010000035.1:26148178-26160976 GCA_030068025.1 Parauchenoglanis punctatus | reverse complement strand
CAGCACTCTCACAACACTCACACAACACTCACACAACATTCACACAGCACTCACACAACACTCACAGCACTCACACAACACTCACACAGCACTCACAGCACTCACACAGCACTTATGCAACACTCACACAACATTCACACAACACTCACACAGCACTCACAACATTCACACAACACTCACACAGCACTCACACAACATTCACACAACACTCACACAGCACTCACACAACACTCACACAGCACTCACACAATATTCACACAACACTCACAGCACTCACACAACACTCACACAACATTCACACAGCACTCACAACATTCACACAACACTCACACAGCACTCACACAGCACTCACACAACACTCACACAGCACTCACACAACATTCACAGCACTCACACAACATTCACAGAACACTCACACAACACACACAACATTCACACAACACTCACAGCACTCACACAGCACTTACGCAACACTCACACAACATTCACACAGCACTCACACAACATTCACACAACACTCACAGAACTCACACAGCACTCACACAGCACTCACAGAACTCACACAGCACTCACACAGCACTCACAGAACTCACACAGCACTCACACAGCACTCACAGCACTCACACAGCACTCACACAGCACTCACACAAGACTAAGGGCTGATTCACATAACTAGCGCCGCTCAGTCCTCCACATGACAAATGTCCAAATATAAGCATTATTTTAAAATGTGAGAGCGGGAGAAACAGGCAAAGACAGAACCTCAAGTAACCTACTTATCTCAACAACTTTACTGAACATGTGTTCAGTGCTTATTCAGTACTTACTTATTTATTTATTTTATCATGATGTCGTGGTACCACTTTGAAGTGGTGTCCCAGCTCTGAGCAGCCTGACACACACACACAGTGTAAGCTTCTCCAGTTTATCCTCCATTTTGGCTTGGATTGGATCTTTAAATTCATACTCACTGTATTTAAATCTTTAAATATACTTCACGCTGATGTCGCACTGCCCAACGACACGCTGTGAGATCACTGGTTAACGCTTGGAAAGGTCACCGGCATAGGGGTCATTAAATGAACTTTGAGTGGAGCGTTACAGTTACAGCGCCTGGTTTGACCACTTCGCGACGCTGAGGCCGGAACGGAGCCATAACGCTCTCTTTTAATAGGAAAACACTGGCAACACGAGCCTAAACCGACGCCCTGGCGCTAGTCATGTGATTCGGCCTTTAGGCAACACACAGCACTCACTGTAGATATAAAGGACTCATTCTAAGCTACAACAACACAACGATTCGTAGTTACACCTAATTATACACTAATGACAACTTACTTATGAACATTATATTCTATTTCTGCTAATAGATCCCTCTAAATCATACTTTAAGTGTTTATTTCTAAAAAGGAAGCAAAACAGTCTGTCTCATGTTTATTATAATATACCATTAACATTTAACTAAATTAAAGATATTTAACTGGACCTACATGTCCAAATGGCCAGCTCACAGTCAGTATAGTCCATATTCGAAGAAAGAGTTAAACTGCTCATCTATGAATCTCTCTCACACACACACACACACACACACACACACACACACACACATTCTGAAGAGGTCACTGCGTTGAGCTCGATATTCATTTGTGCTCACATTAATCTTTGTTTCTTGTACGCTGTGAACGAACAGTGGAATTAAAACACGAGCAATATTTCAGAGCCAGGATGTCATTAGCATTAGCAGTTCTGATGATTTTCTTCCTGTAATGGTCACATGGAGCCATTTATTCTAATCCTAATGGCTGTGCTGTGTTATGTCTATAGCACACACTGATCTAAACTGTCACGGCCAATGTGATTAAGCTCCATGAAATCTTAATGCTAATGAAATGTTGCTAGCTAAATGGCTAAGCGTGTTTTCTTTTATTATAAATGGTGTGTTTGTTGTCGCCTCTCTCTCTCTCTCTCTCTCTGGTATCAGTGTGTTGTGTCAGCTCCTCGAGTCAGGTGATGCATGAGCCAATATGCACACTCAACATGGCACATCAGTAGGAAAATCGCTCTCCTCCAGAAATAGCAGGCTAAAAAACTGGTGCTAATCCTCGCCTCGTAAACCGGCGCAGGACGCCTGGGGGTTTTCGAGAGATTTGGAAATGTCATGGCGTGCTTTTTTTTCTGTTTTTTCCTCCAGATTTCACTCGTGCATCAGTGCCCTTGCTTTAATAGTGTGTGAAATAGCAGCTCGGAGAACTGGCACTCCTCCAGCGCTAACCTTAAAAACACTCTGACTCTCGAAGCCATCATCACGCACAACACTTATAATCACAAGTCATGTTATTTTAAATGTTTTCCATTTTCACATTTTTACAAATTTGGGTTCAGATGGTAGACGGAAAAATATGTGGTGTAACAGAGAGCAAAAGAGAGTTACACAGAGTTGTACAGAAATGATTTGCTAACCCCCAGTCTAACGATTCTTTCTTCCTTCCTTTCTTTCTTTCTCATTAGCTTTGTTCTGATGCAGACTCAGGAACTGATAGAGGGGTCAAAAAATATATGTTTAAATTTTTTTCTGTCCTGAAATAAGCCTTTACTTTCCCTAGACTCCAGTTCTGCAGGTTTCCGTAGTGTCTTTTTTTATGCTAGTTTGTAATTCTAGCTCATGTGGTTTGCATGCTTTCCCACTTCTTGATCTTTTTAGTTAATAGTTTTAGTTTTTCTAGTTGTCCTAGTTCCCACTATTCCTTAGTTCGTGACTGGTCCTACTAGTTTCTGATTCGAGTTTGTAGTGTTCTAGTTCTAGTCAACTTTACAAAACCCACCCCGACACAAACACACATCCAAAAGCGGATAAAGGAACGATAAACGTCTGCGAAATATAAACAGGCGACATTTAAATAAAAACATCAGCAGTAGAATATGTTACCTCAAAGTAAAAGCAGGCAATTTTAAAGGAAAAAGCCAACTTTAAAAAAAGAGAACTGACTTTAAAAAGGAAGTCGACTTAAAAAAAAAAAAAAAAGGCATCCAAAAGAAAGGAGCTTCAAAGAAAAGAGTACATTTTAAATTAAACAATGTCAACTATAAATAGATCAGGGTTCTCAGATCATCATTTTTTTTTTAAAAATACAGAATATTTTTTAAGCATCTTTTCTTAAAATCTAGATCTTCTACAGCTTGAGGATTTCAGACATGTATCTCGTGTTATGGATTTTGGTTTACGCTTAAAAAAAAGCAAATTGAAAACCTGTCCCAGTAAATCTGAATTCAGTCTGTGTTGGAATAATTGATTTCTATTTTGTCTCCACACTCCACTTGCCTTGTCTTGTTCACGTTTCGGTCTTTTGTACTTCGCCTGTCATTTCTTGTGTCTTAATTCATCAGTGAATGAGCTGTTACTATGGAAACGATAATGTATTAGAATAAGCCTATTAATATAAAGCTATCATTTATGTTAGAGGTGTAAATATTACTCTTTTGAGATCGTTTTCCTTGTGTGTGTGTGCCTTGCATTGACCTGTGTGTATTCCACTGCTGGTGTTTGATCCTGCTTTAACCTGATCAGTGTGTGTTTCGTCTTTCCTTTCTCTTTTGATGCCTGGTGAATGTTTCAGTTAGCGTTGAAGACTCCTCATGCTCCACTTCCAGACAGATGTATGAAGCGCAGACACACAGATGATGGTCAGGTTTGTTGTGGCATGCGCTGTTTCTCAGCCTCACTCCTGCAGCACCTTGCAAGGTAGCTTTAGCATTTAATTTGCAACTTTTCCTTTTTTGTTTAATGTTGCACCTCTTTTTTTATGTTTTTTTAATGTCGACTCTTTTTTTTTTTTAAGTTGCCTAATTTTTAAAGTTGATTTTTTTATTTTATCTTTATTTAAAGCTGACTCTTGTTAAGTTATTTACTCAAACATTGAAAAACACAGATGAGCAGCTGAGGGTTCCGAATGCTATTATTATTGTAATCAATAATAAATAATAATTACTTATTTTAAGTGTTTATTTCTAGAAAGAAGCTAAAAAGAACTGGACAAACTCAGGCACCATATTAGAGAAAATCTCTTTAAACATCATGAATCATTTTATATCAGTTAGTTAATAATCTCACTTCTATGTATTAGATAACCTTGATTATTGTATGTAATAATACTTTGACTTCAGAAAATATCAGGGTTTTTTTTAATTATTGCTTAATTATTTAATTATAAAAGCACAGAGTCAGAGCTCAGGGACTGGAGTCAGAACTCGGGGTCAGGGCTTGAGGTCAGGGTACAGAGTCAGAGCTCAGGGGCAGGGGTAAGGGATGGGGTCAGAGCTCGGGGGTTAGGGCTTGAGGTCAGGGTGCTGAGTCAGAGCTTGGGGTCAGGGTACAGAGTCAGAGCTCGGGGTCAGAGCTTGGGGTCAGGGTGCTGAGTCAGAGCTTCGGGTCAGGGCTTAAGTCAGGGAAAAGAGTCAGAGCTCAGGGTCAGGGTACAGAGTCAGAGCTTCGGGTCAATGCTCAAGTCAGTTTACAGAGTCAGAGCTCAGGATCAGGGTACAGAGTCAGGGCTCGAGGTCAGGGTATAGAGTCAGAGCTTGGGATCAGATTAGATTTTCTCAGTGGTTAATGGCTCTGGGTTATTGATCAGAATGTTGGGGGATAAACCTGCCACTCTTGGGCCCTTGAGCAAGACCCTTTACCCTCTCTGCTCCTGGGATGCCATATCATGTCTGATCCCAGCTTCCTAACAAGCTGGGACATCTGAAGAAAATAATTTCACTGTGCTGTAATGTAAATGTAACAAATAAAGACTTCTTCTTCTTCTTAGTCTAGTTCTTTTAGTTTTCCAAGTTTTGTATTTCTTGTAGTCTCTAGTTTTCCTCATTCCTCTTTCTGCTAATTTTACTAATTCTAGTTCTCCTAGTTCTTATTTTTTTTTACAATAATTTTTTATTCTATTGTAGTTCCTGTTGCATCCTAGTCATGTTTCTTTTGGTTCTCTTGATTTCTCCATTTCTCCTCAATCCTAAATCTGCTAGTTTTCCTGGTTTTCTTTTTAATTTCTATAATGGTCAGTTTTCTTTTCTCCAGTTGTCCTAGTGATTTGTTCTAGTTTCTTACATATTTTATCTTGGAGTTTTTCTTTTTAGTTGTTCCATTGATCTTCCCTAGATTCCTAGTTCCCAGGTTCTTGTTATCCCTCCTCTTCTTGTTTTTGCATTTGAATTGAGATGTATGATATCACCAGTGCATGAATTCATGTTCAGATTTCTTAGACGTGCGAGTGTGAGAAGACTGCCGAGGTTTGTGTACAATAATCGTGAGCGTAAACATGTTCCTTGCTTTACGCTTGGATACTTGTGTTGGTTCAGTTCTCCTCAGATCTGAGGAAAACAGAGGGTGGAGCAGCGAACTTCTCTCTTCTTTCTGCTCCACAGCCCAGCAGCAGGACATTGAGTGCTGTTCTTAAGGTTAATTAGAAAAATTATCTCATCAGCCAAGAAGATCGACTCGTCCTCTCTCTCTCTCTCTCTCTGAGCAGACATGCTGATCTTGGGCAAGACTGTTCTTTAGCCTCCTGTGATTTGTCTCTGTCTGAGTCCATGATGGCTTCAATTCTCTCTCTCTCTCTCTGTTTCTCTTCTCTCTCCATCTTTCAATCTATCTCTTTCTCTCTCTCGCTCCTGCCAACTCTCTTTAGTTCTCTCGCTCGCTCTTTATTCTCCTCAGTGAGCGCACTACTCACAGGATAGCGGATTAAATGAGGCAGAACATCATTCACTCACTCTTTCTTTCTCTGACTCTCTCTCCTCCAGCCATATTGAGCCTCACTTCTTTCATTCCAGCTCCCTGTCTCTCTCCATATCTCTTCCTCGAGCGATCACGGACATATTTGCTCTCTCTCTCTCTCTCTCCTGCGAGTGGATGATATAGAGAAGAGCACTTGATTTCTCTGGTGTCTGAAACCCTTGAGCTGCTCTGATGAAGCGGAGCGGACAGTTTACATTCCGCTCTTTAGCAGTACAGATACAGAAATCCCATTATTATAGAGGAAGATAACGAAGAAAAACGGACGCGTACGAATATTTTGTTTGTGCACTCACCTCTTGAAAAGAATAACAATTCCCCGTATCACACCTTGACACTCCACTGTCTGTATAATAAATGCATTCTTCCAGGCTGAGTAAATATCACTGGTTTCATCCTCCCGTTTCCTCGCAACGACCCTGAGACGTTTCCCAGAGACGTTCAGACATTCACCCATAAGGTCAACCATCTCCTAAAGCACAGCGTCACGTCTCACCTCCGGAGCTTCACTTAGGACTTAATTCGGAAATCAGCACTGACATTCCGGAGATTTGATTAAATAATGTGATTTTTAAATGGCCAAAATCATTAGCCAATTAGCGATCAGTCAGAACAGAAATGAAGCCAAGGCCAGAAGTGAAATGTATCAGGATTTAAAACTGAAAAACACATAAACAATGCAGCCTTAAATGGATAAATATTATATAATTTATATATATTTTATATATATTTTTAAAGTTATAATATAACTTTAATTACTGATAAAAACCACACAGACGTTTCCAGATTCCTCAAAATTGTTTTATTTTAAAATCATCTTTCAAGGCACTCATAAACATCTGTGAGATGAAACAATGTTATAAAGAAGATTATTCCAAAATTTCTCCAAAACAATAAGAGAGACTGAGAAACTTTTCCAGAAAACATTTACTTCAAGTTATTGCTGTTAAAGCCGATTCTACATGTTACTGAATGATGGGGTGCACTTATTTCTCCCACTTATTTTCTAAATCTTGGTTTACTTTTGGGGGAAAAAATGACTAGATACTGAAACTTGTTGTGTTTCTTGATGTCATCTGAGGTTATTTATTTGTTCATCGATGTTGGTCGATGCAATTTCAAGTGCTCTGTGTCTAACTGTAGTGTGAACGCATCTGTCCTCTGAAACATCATGCATGCGCACAATGATACATTTTTGCACCAGTCATCTGCGTCACCAACAGAAACATGTCCATGAGACGACTCGTGGTATTAAAACTAATTAACTGGACGCTAGTAGCTAATGTACGCATGGCGTTTTCTCTGGAGGACGAACAGTTTATCAGCTGTCGCTCTCCTACACTGCTGCTTTGCGATGCTGCCGGTGTTCTGATGATTTGTGCAGTTTGATGAAAAACGCTACTGTAGCACAAATAAATGCTGCCGATAGCAGAGAATAAACTGAATCTTAGCTGTAGCCCTTAACCCTAACCTTAACCCTGAGACTTAAAGCTTAAAGTTAACCCTAAAATCTTAATCTTAACCCTGACACACAGCCGCTGAGTAGCACATCTCGATCGGGAGCACAGATGGTCAGAACAGCGCGCTGCTGATGACGACACGCTCAGCGCATGCGTACAAGCACAAACACATGAACACCATCTGAGCAGCTCATTCAGGTCACATGACCACGAATCGGATACGTGTCGGATTTAGGACCAAATATGAAAGTGCCTCAAATCTGATTTGAAAAGATCAGATCTGTGTCACATTAAGGCAAAAAATCAGACGTGAGTCACTCCAGCATGGTAATGTGAACGCAGCCTTTGTTACTTATTTTTGGAGTTTCTTTTGTAAAATAAAATAAAATTAAAACCTTAAACTATTAATCACCCAAGGGTTTGCTAATAAGTAATAAACATTTAAGGCACCCAGTTTGGCATCATGCATAGTGTTTAAGTGATCTGATTTCCATTGTTGAAGTGATTTAGATGATAATATAGTTCAGTTTGCTGTAGTCACCAGTTCTGATAGCTCCCCAGTTTCTAAATTCACGTACTCCCTAATTTAGGATGACAAACTGGTGTCTTTTACCTTTTATTATTCCTTGACTGCATCAGGTCTGGTGCTGACTGTTCCTCCGAGCCGAGCCAATTATCCTTAATAATGCAGCCTCAGAGTGAGTAAGGAATAAAACACTCTGTGTCAGGCTGTTATAGGAAAATAATTACAAACTCTAAACGTTCAGCGTTGAATCAGCACAGACTGCCGATGATGTACCGTCTCACCATTACCTCATTCAGCAAAGTCCTAACTCTCCTTATCACACTCATAAATGACGTTTATGAGCAGCAGCTGTCGACGGACTCGCACTCCATCATTTAAACAGCACTGTCTTCTTCACAGCTCACGACCGGTAACGACAGTTACAGACAAACGCAAGAATCTGAGTCAAAGAACAACTGATATGTATTAAAACACAACACTGATCCATTTTTGAATTATTACAATCATAATCTAAGGATAAAAATGAATTTAATAAAAAAAAGATATGTGATTGTTGATATGGTGAAGTTTTTCATAAGGATGTTTATTTAACATGTATGGAAGGAGTCTCCAGCGTCAGTGTTTCATAAGAGTAACTTTAATTTTCTGACATCTGGAAGTTTACACTTTGCAGTTTCTCGATAACATGACAAGCTGCAGTTTTGGGTTTTTTTCTTTGGTCTCATTATAAAAGAGAAAAGAGAAGCTGGTAAAGAAAGGACTGTTTATAGCTGCTATAACATAAGTGAGACCAGGAACCAACTTGTTTCATGATCATTCCACAACGTTAATTGTACCTAAAAATATTTAAAATGTAAATTGTAATTCCTGGAAATTTGATGTAGTATATAAGAGGAATAAAACACTTCATGATGTGCTGTTATAGAAAAATAATCAACTCATCAAGACATGATGGTAACTCTGCTTCATCACAACACCCCATTGTTGATTATTTTACTACAAAAGCACAACATGGAGACGTGGATTGTTTATTCCTGAAGTAAATGATGTATGCCTGTACTAAATATGCTCATAATGAACCATATTGTAGTCATGATTGTACTTTCTGTTGAACCTCCGTGAGAACAAATCATGCGGAATAAAACTCTGAGTGACGTAAAATGTCATTCTCTTTCAGAGAGAATTACGCTCCGTCTCTCTCTCTCGCTCTGATCGTCGTAAATATCAGCCGTGACCCTCAGAATCATGACCTCATCATTAATATGAGACGACAGCGTGATGGATCTGAGCATTGTTCCGGCAGTGCGTCTCCATGCTGACTCTGGCCTTGGCTCATATATCAACCACTACAGAGTGGACACTTTTAAGGGCTTCACACTGAAAAAGAACTGAACCCAAAAGCAGTATTTTAGCTGATGTAAGAGTGTAGGATTAGTGCTGTTCTGGCAGAGTTTGGATCATTTCTTTAACGATACGTCGCCTCAGTCAGCCAGAAAACCTCCTTTATTATTTCTGGAATTATCTTTCATGGTTTTTATGATGAATTTCAGACTTCAGTGGATGTAAGCTTGGCATAACCATAATAAGTCCAGCTAACTGTATTTATAATAAGTGATATAAAACTAATAGTACAGCATCTTACAGGTCTGCTCCAATATGCCTCAGTCCTGTGTTCACAGCGTTTTATGTTCCCAATGTCTTATATTCTCTCTCTCTCTCTCTCTCTCTCTCTCTCTATCAGGTCTTGTCTGTAGTGATTCATCATGTTTCTAGGATCATTAACTTCCTGTTGGAACAAGTGACACAGAGAAAGTTAAAAGCAGGCGATTCGTCCATATCAATTCCATATACACTTCTTCTTCTTCTTTTCCTCTATAGATGTTTTTATTGGCCTTCAAATAAACCAAAAGGACAAATTCTGAATGTTTAACATACTAGATGTATTTTCATTGACTTAAATATTCAGGTATATTAACAGGGTTTCCAACACGCATCTGTAGTGATGCTCACGCTTTCACACGATATTCCCATTATTCTATTCATATTCATATTCTATTCCCATTATAATTTTTTAACCCATTCACTCACATATGCTGTGGATCATTAGACTAGACCAGAGAATCTTATTTCTAAAGGACATACCGGCCCAGTATGGTACAACGTTATCAGTGACTGAATATATGGACTGACGCAGTGTGCTGTCAAAAATATCAGATGATAAGGTAAGAAAATAGCCTAATCACAGAAACTGTGTGCAGTTGCAGTACAGACATTCAACTATGTTTAAAACTGTTGTCTGATAAAGTTATTTCAATATTTATTTAGATAGCAAAGCATGACTTTTAAGCAGGTTTAGCTTGCCTGTGTTAAAGAACTGAGCGTTAACATTAGCTGACGTGCTAAACCAAGGAGACAAGCATGAGGTTATAAGCTAACTAAACAAAATAAAAGCAGGTATATAACAAGCATCCTGAGATTCCCAAGACTGATGAAGGTTACACAGCTAGTGTTGAGTCTGCCGTATTTGTAACAGATGCTGAACTCACTTTCTCTGTGGTTGGATTAGACAAGACTGATCCATGGAATAGACAGTCATTCGATGCTGGCATGCAACCCTCCATTATGAGGATCAGAATGCGTGACCTGGAGCCCTGTTACAGGTATGAGCCCCTGCTCAGGTGCTCAAAGATGCCAAGTCTGTCACAACGTCTTACAATAGGCCTAATCTCAACGTGTTCTCTCAGGAGTCTTCACAAATGCTACATTAGTTACAAAATCCAATCAATAAATGAACTGATAATTTAAAAAAAATTCCATTCCTTTAGTCCATTATAAACCAAAAATACCCACAACCAAAGGGTTACATAATAGACCAGAGGATACATTTTTAAAATGAAAAAAAAAGGGGGGGGGGGGTGACTAGTGAGAATTAATATAAGAAAAGTGTGTGTGTGTGTGTGTTTAAGGAGACATGATGTCTCAGATTGAAATCTCACTCTGGCCAATTGATCAAAATCCCTGTATTAAGGTATATAATGCCATAACCCAGAACTCTAACACCATATCCCCAACCCCCTACTGTATAACCCTGTCCCCTTAACTCTATAGCCCTATCCCCAACCCCCTACTGTATAACCCTGTCCCCTTAACTCTATAGCCCTATCCCCAACCCCCTACTGTATAACCCTGTCCCCTTAACCCTATAGCCCTATCCCCAACCCCTTACTGTATAACCCTGTCCCCTTAACTCTATAGCCCTATCCTTAAACCATGTAGCCTTATCTGTAACCCGTTACCCATATAACCATAACCTCTTAAATCCTTGACCATATTCATGTTATGCTGAAGCTATGGTAATTAAGGTCACGATCTCTCACACACTGACAGATACTGATAAGAGCACTGTGCTACACCCTTAATTTATGCTGTATTATTTAATTAATATTAGAAACATGAGCAGGAATGTTTAAATCACACGTATAGGGTTAAATTTTCACTGCCCCTAACTGTGGAACATTTCTTGGGTCTTGTCTGTGTGTACTGTGCCACCACACACTGTCCAGTCCGGACATTTCAGTGCTGCTAACTACTCATTACAAGTTCAGCATGGACGTGAACAGCTCTTACGTGTCGGAAGCTCGTAATTACCGTAATTCCAACATGACGTGAACACAGTATTATTGCCAAATTCCACTGATTCACAAGTGGTACACCACTTTAAATCCCACATTCAGACAATGAACTCTCACATTTATCACATCGATCACATCTGTTAAATAAAGCAAAAACAAAAAAAAATTACAGTGCGATCAATGTGAGAAATCTGGTGACAGAAAATGATGCAAGAAATTTAATGTTAACATTTTAAATAAAATTCAGCATTCATTATAGAAAAAGTTTTGGACAAGAAATGGGAGAGAAAATTTTTTTTATAAGGACTGAGTGTCTGAGTGTCTGAGCTGCTGACTGAATGACAGACTGGGTGTCTGAATGAATAAATGAGTGACTGCGTGACTTACAGAGTGACTGAATGACTGAGTACCTGAATGACTGATGTCCGAGTGCTGTGAGTGAGTCTGAGTGTGCATGAATGAAAACCGTCTGAGTGAATAAGTGACTGAAAGTTTGAATGAGTGACAGCCTGAGTGACTGAATGAGTGACTGACTGTTTGAATGACTGAATGACGTTATGATTTATTCAGTGATCAACGCAAAAATAAAATTTTATGCCAGCGGACTCAGACGCCTGATACATATTTCTCTCACTGAGAATATAATGGACTTTATTTGTGCATCGTGAGTGAAAATGTGGCACTGTGTCTATCATGCAGTTTGTTTTTAATCAGAGAGCGTAATGTAGTGGAAAAGAGGTTAATTTGATCAGTCTTTACATTTCTATTAACAAATTAATTGAAGGGTTCGCTAAATGCGTGTCGGGACAAAAATAAACAATGGCAACGTTCATGAAATGAGGCAATTAATTACCAAAGACAGAAGCTCTCATTTTCACTAATGGGACAATCAAAATGCTAATGGACGTTAGTGCCATGTAGGCATAAATGTACACTTTCTCTGCTGACGTGTAATTCCACCCCATACACACGCACACACACACACACTATGGTTGTTTTGCATCAGAACAAACTGCATCTTTATGTGTTTCTTAAATTTGAGTTGATCTTCAAAGGAAGTGTAGTTATGGTAGAATTTTCCAACATCCAGAAAGATGGTTTTTGACTGAAAACAAGATGGTGGTGTAATCACCAAGTCCCCACGCTTCACCATAGCCACTGAGATGGTTTGATATAATTATCCCTACATTTACACTAGCAAGTGACAAAGCAACAGGTGATCATTCATTTTTTATGTAAGGAGCTGTAATTTCATTGACAAGGTCAAGCAACATTTATTTTTCTTTATATATGCTCCCTATGGGTAATATTATTCGTAAACATGGAATTAGCTTCCACTGCTATGCTGATGACACACAACTCTATGTTTCAGCAAAGCCAGATGAGAGACAC
>JAQQZU010000035.1:26106629-26119178 GCA_030068025.1 Parauchenoglanis punctatus | reverse complement strand
TAAGAAGGCAAGAAATGCCACTAATAAGCGTTTAACGAGGCGCACCTGTTCACTGAAAAGCATTCCAGGTGACGACTAAATGAAGCTGGTCAATTAAAAATTGTAAAATCTGTATGTGTGTGTGTCTGTGTGTGTAAACATTCCTGGGAATTATCTACACGTCCGCTGATGATGTCGCCGACACTGCCATAGTAACCGTTCCAAGGCGGAATTATTACGTGAATGAGTGGCGCGGCGCGCTGAACCGTCGCAGTGCTGTAATGGTGAAATGTCGGCGTGCTGGGAACGCCGTTCCTCCGGTCAGATCCGTGGCCTGGAGTTGTATTGTAGTATGATAATTGTAGAGTTGTAACTGTTGTATAATAAACCTTACTTTCTTCAAAATTCCTTCTGTTTATTTCGGGGAAAAACTGACAGATTTTCAGCGGGTCTCAGACTTTTGGACCCCACTGTATTGTTCCTGGGTTTAGTCTTTTTCGTTCCAGACACACACACACACACACGTGCGCACACACACGCATGTGCCGTCCGTAAAACTTCCTGTAACGATGCATTCGTATGAGACAACAATTTTGGAAGTAAAAAAAAAAAAAGAGCAGCATCCCGTAAAGCTCATCCTGTCCGAATAGGGATCTAGTGATATTTGTACATTAAATCAGTGAACTGTTTGATGTTATACGCCGAAAGAGTGATTTAGCTGCGACAAAAGACAGAAAAGCATTTTAAATCTGTAATTTGGGGGAAAAAAAGGGTACGAGCGTCGAGGGAGCCATAACCCTGTGTGTGTGTTTGCGTTCGTTTGTCTGTATGTGTGTGTTTCCGTGCGTGTGTGTGTGGTGCCCTTTGTTTAGCCCACAGTTGCGTCCCGATAATTTGAGAGTAACTGTAGATAACTCCGTAACAGCAGTTCGATGCTCATCATTCCTGAATATTAGATCCTGTAACTAGAGATGAGGAACGTGTCATGCTTGTTTCTTGGGTCTCGCGCTCGCTGTGCGTTTTTAAGGCTTATGCTGATTCGAAATCCATTACTCCGACCACAAACTCTTTCAAAGAAAAGCCCGGAAGGCTGATGGCAGGTGAATATGCCGAGTCAGCAGGTGCGGTGCCCAGTGAGGTACATTTACATCAAATCATGTCGGCGTTTTTACAGTCAAATAACAGCATGTGGAGTAAAACCGGTTCTGCTGGGCGGAGCGGAGCAACAGCTGAGCAGGCCGACTGCGCTTTGCTCGTCTTTCCTCTCTTTTCTGTGTAAACCGTTTTTAAGCCAGTAACTGACATGTTTTATTGACTCTTTTAATTGACCAAGTCACGTATTAAAGTTATAATAATCACAGTCGTAATAATAGCCTTTTAATCTCTCATCTGATTTATTTAAAATTCAGATAGTTCATGAAATATTATTGCAAAGAAAATACTTAAAAATACTTCTCATGCTCCCCCTCTGTCCCTCCCTCTCTCTCCCCCTCTCTCCCCCTCGCTCCCTCTCTCCCTCTCTCTCCCCCTTGGTCCCCCTCTCACTCACTCCCCCTCTCCCCCTCGCTCCCTCTCTCCCTCGCTCCCTGTCTCCCTCTCTCACTCCCTCTCCCTCTCACTCCCTCTCACCCTCGCTCTCACCCTCGCTCCCCCTCTCCCCCTTGCTCCCTCTCTCCCTCTCTCACTCACTCAGTCCCCCCTCTCTCCCCTCTCTCTCTGGTGTTTTACTGAGTGTCCTGATTATTAGTGTGATGTAGTAAACTCCTTGCTGTGGCCTCCTGTTATGCCCCACCACAGGACACGCTGGAGGAGCCGGGGGTGCGTGAGGTGGTGACCAGGACGAGTCTGGGCCTGTGTTAGACGTGTACAGACGCACCACTCGAACCACTCGAACCCGTTTCCCTCATAAACAAAGGGCTGTGGCCCAAACAGTAGCGTTTCCCAGAGAGGATCTGATTACAGGGTGATTATAATCCTGTACACACTTAAAGTAAACATGTGTAGCTGCACGCCACGCCAGAAAGGCTGTAAATAACATGCTCAGATTAAATGTCAACTGACTCCCTTACAAGATAGATATATAAATATATGCTGTGCTTGACTAATGAACTAATTGTATTAATTTTTAATAAATTAACATTTCTGTTCAACTTAATTATCACCTAACTCGGCTATAAAAACAAACAAATAAATAAATAAATAGTTTTCTTGAATAAAGTATAAATAAAAACAGTGTTTGAATAAAGCATCAGCTTTGTATAAATAAATTAATAGACATATAATATTGTTCTTCAATAAAAGCTAACATTGTCTAAATAAATACGTAAATATTGATTTAATCACCAGCTGTTTCCTTTTAAAACAATTGATGAAAATTACATGAATATTGGTCTTGATTTAAGCCTGAACTAATTTGGAATGAATAAACAAACAAATAAACAAGGCAGCTCAGTGTAAAGAAAAAAGAAAAAAAAAGAAAAATCAGTAAATAAATATTGTTCGTAACTAGAGTTTCAAATAACCTAATCCAAATAAATAAATTAAACTTGTCTCACCATAACCTCGGGTGACTTTATTTATTTATTATTTTTAGCTTAATGTTTTCCTGTATGAAGTTCCAGTGAAACACTAAGTCCATATTATAACCCTGAGATTATACAGATGATAATACCAGCACTTATGTATCGCCGTGTTGGTGTCACATCGCCACTGTTGCTAGGATACGGGCCTAGCCAAACTATTGAAACTCCTTGTTGGTTGTTTTAATGGATACTTTTCATAATTCTTGTTTAAAAAGAGTCAGTATACCCCCACAGAGCGTGCGCCGTCCTGTGCTGCCCTCATCCGTTCCCCTTTCTCCTCCTGATTGACTTGTCCACTCGTTCAGTTCAGCTTTGACTCTTATTCACACTCATAATGACTTCCTGATGGCGAGGTCTCTGGTGTGACATTTTCAGAGGCTCAGGATGTGCAGGAATGAGAGAACTCACAGCCGTTTGTTCTCGCTAAGCCCTGACTTTTCTCTCTCTGTCCACGTAAAGGTCAAGTGGTGAGATTTCGTTGGCCGTCGGGCTTCGTGTCCAGACAGAGGAAGGTCAAATGTCACGCGCCCTTACTCCTCCTCCTCCTCCTCCTCCTCCTCCTCCTCCCCCTCCTTCTCAGGGAGAGCTGAGCAGCGGGCCTGTGGCCGAGAGCTGGTGCTACACACAGGTGAGCGCAGTTAGATAAAAATAAACACACCGCCACTTCAGATTGCAAAACTATTTTTCACCAGATTAAGAGTGAATAAGCCTCCAACAAAGTGCACTAGATTCCTGGTGGAACAGCCTTTAATTCTCAGGCACTAATTGATCTAGAAGCATACTCTACAGCTCCCTGTTCACTGCATATGCTCACTACTACCTAGTGCACTAGATGCCCGATTAAAGCCATTTAATACTCATACAAATAGATTTATTAAGGGAGCCTCCACTGCAGTCTGGGCTCCCTGTTCACTGCATATGCTCACTACGTGGGGTGTAACAGCATAGGTAGTGCACTAGATGTGATCACGTTTAAGGATCAGCCGAAGAAAGCTGACTTTCACAGGTGCCTTGGTGATGTCAGATGTTTCCCTTTCTCAGTGTTGATCAGATTATTGCCCAGATCTGATTTTCTTGCACTAATCAGATTACCTTGTAGATGTAAATGCACTTGTGTGTGTGTTTTTTTTTTCCTTCACCGCAGGTAAAAGTAGTGAAATTTTCCTACATGTGGACCGTTAACAACTTCAGCTTCTGTCGAGAGGAGATGGGTGAAGTGCTGAAAAGCTCCAGCTTCTCTTCAGGTCCCAGTGACAAGATGAAATGGTGAGAATATATAATATACTGTGTGTAAAATCTATAATGTACAGGAATAATTTAGAATCAACAACTTAAAGTCCAAGAGTTGTGTCAGTATTTACACCAAGTATTTACTCGGATTTCTAAAATCGGCTGCGTGTCCTTCACATCTCCGAGTCCGACAGATGTTTCTGTAGTAGCAGACTTTTTCAGAGCTCTAAGTAATACTCTACGTGTGTGTGTGTGTGTGTGTGTGTGTGTGTGTGTGTGTGTGATTTGTTCCAGGTGCCTCAGAGTAAACCCAAAAGGACTCGATGATGAAAGCAAAGACTACCTGTCACTGTATCTTCTCCTGGTTAGCTGTCCAAAAAGTGAAGTTCGTGCAAAGTTTAAGTTTTCTTTACTGAACGCTAAGCGAGAGGAGACTAAAGCTATGGGTAGGAATATTTGCATACATCACTCGACTGTGTTAGCTTGCGTTTTTTCATTATGTATTATTCAGTTGTTTTAACGGCCACATCATTGTTCTTCACCGTAACCCCAGCTCATTAGCGTGTTTTACACTTTCCTGATTAGAAGAAATGTTTTCGCTCTCTAGCAGGTTCCGCAACCTGCACAGGAAAGTGATATTTATGTGATAATTTATGCATTTTCCTATTTATAATTAGTGTTTTAGTGTTCAGGACTGAGATTGAGACACAGGCAGTGTACTAAAACCTGGATTAAAACAGCAATGAACTTGTAGAATTTGGCCTAATAATACTTCTTGATACTCTGTGTGAGGAGTAACATGTGAATAAGCATGACTCGCGTTGGCCAAGTCGCTGTACAAGAAATGAAATAGCATCAAATAAATAAACAATAAAATAACTCGGCCCACATAAAGCACAGCTTGCATCAGTTTTAATAGCAGAGTGTGTGGTCTCGCTGTGCGTTGTAAAAGCCTGCCTGTGGACACAATAGTGTTTCTTTCTTGGCTGACGTAGAATAATAACACCATCCGTTAACTAAGTGACTGGTTTTGTTCCTTTGCAGAAAGCCAAAGAGCCTATCGATTCGTCCAAGGCAAAGACTGGGGCTTCAAAAAGTTTATTAGAAGAGATTTTCTTCTCGATGAAGCGAATGGCCTTCTTCCAGATGACAAGCTCACTCTGTTCTGTGAGGTAGAGTGCTACACCGTGGGTGAAAATCACTGCCCCTTAACAAAACACCCGCCGGAGTCATGATCTCCACATGCTTGCACTGTACTGTACTACCCATAATGCACTGTTTACAACGTCACTGTTGCTGAAGGGACGTTATGAACTCCGTCACTCCGTGCCGTGCTGTTGCAGTAAAATAATGAGTGACGTGGTGTGATGACGCGCGGTCGCTGCGACCGCCCCTTTTTATTATAACGGCAGGACTTGGTATGTTTTATTCCTCTTCTGCCACCGATTCCAACTTAATCTATTTACAGAGCGACACAATATGTTTTAATCCATGTACAATGGTGCTTGAAAGTTTGTGCACCTTTCAGACGTTTCTCTTTTTCTGCATAAATATGACCTAAAAAGACCTCATCAGATTTTCACAAGTCTTAAAAGTCGATAAAGACAATGCAATTAAGCACATGGGACCAAATATTACACGTGATCGTTTACTAAGGAGAACGATCCAATATTACGGTTCTGACAAATATAGAAAATTCTAACGGGTTCACAAAGTTCCAAGCATCATCGTGTAATTATGTTTAATATCTGCGAGACAGGTTAGTTCCTGTCGTCATGTACGTTATAGCAGCTATAAACAGTCATCCACTTCACAGCCTCTCTTTATTCTCTCTTGAAGGTAATAAGAAAAACAAAATGCCAGAGAAACTGCGAAGTGTAAACGTCCCTCTCGGAGATTAATACCTTTTCCAGCTGATCTACTTTATAGGTGTGCCGTTATGCGACGTTATCAGACACCTAGCAGCCAATCAGAAAAGAGGATTTCTCGTGTACTAGAACGAGCGCATAAACATAAATCTCTGATTTGCAGTTGCACTACTGACGGAGCTTCAGTTACAGAAAATTAATCCACATCTGACCAATCAGCATCCAGAATACAACCGCACTGTTTCCTGTAAGCTTCTGGAACGCCCTAGAGGGGTTGCTGAGACCAGACAGAACTGTTGGACCGTTAGCTGTAGTAGCTGATTAAGGTGACTGTCATTCACATTAGCAGTCCATCAGACAGTTTAGTAACAAACTAATGAACTTGAAACCGTCAGAAATGTCTCGATGTCTGTTTGCTCGAGCGAGTCGAGACGGCTGTGCCTTTATCTGAGTAAATGACCCGACTCCAGTGGGCGTCTTACACAGTCCCGCCCCTCTTGGTGAGTGACGAGCACCCGCCCACTCTTCCAGCAAAGCAAACGAGGCGGGGAAGAAAGACGCCGCAGCGCATTTTGCAGATAATTAAGAGGATATTGTGTGGAGAGAGAGAGAGAGAGAGTCTGCAAGTCCCGATGAGATCTGCAACAAGGTTCAGCGTTTGCTGGGAAATTGGCAATTTAATAAAGCAAATTAGATGCAAATTGCAGATAGGCTGTTTCCCATCATTAATTGGACAGCTTTCTAGATGAGGAAGTGAGAAACGCACTGGCTGTTAAACCTTCGGGTGGTTGTTTTTCTCTTTCACGCTGTTTGAAAGTGATTTCACAGCACTCTGTTTCAGTCACTTAAAGGTGCAATAAGCTGAAAATCAGGGAAATAATAACTAGCAATGTAAACCTTGTAGAATGTTAATTGCTTAACCTTTGCAATGGTTCAAGACCTCGTCACTATGTTGTATGGGTGTGGCCGATATGACCCCATGTAGCGTATCAAATATCAAAACACAAGGAAATAATAGTTCAGAAATGCCTGTTTACAATACGTAATGATCCATACCCTGACTCTGTTAATATAAATCACAATAAACGCACACAAGGTGCTGACTAACACCTATCTCTTAGGAATTATGGGATATATGCATATCTGCTTTGGTTTGAAATGGAGTAACTGTGATTAATAGACACTCAATAAATTTAAATGTATTTCTGAACATTATAAATGATAAAGAATAAACACAGTTGAAGCTTTTCTTTCTTGCATTTAGTCTAACATTAACATCATGCAGGAGTGTATATATATATATATATATATATATATATGTGTATATTTTCTTTATAAATTCACCACCAACACGTACTTAGGCTGCTTCCCAAGTGGCTTTCTGTTCACTACTCATGCTTTCTACATAGGCTTTAGGACAACCAACATCTGTTTGGGGTTCAACCAGAGAAAAGCAAAACACGGCAGGAGAAAAGAGCCGAATATCGCATGGAAACGGTGTTTGCTTGAATGAGATTAAAAAAATGATCCTTCCATGTGCAGTCACGTATCATCTGTTATTAAATTAGACATGCACCCGGTTTTGGGCACCAATTTCTTCTCACTTCTAAACACTCATTTATTTTTCATTTGATTGCGAGCTCCAGAGTGTGTGTTTGTCCATTAGCGTGCGCGCTCTCTCTGTAGCGCGCTGGCGCCGCGCTCCAGCTCAGCCTTCTCTGCTTGGACGTGCTGACTCACTGCCTGGCCAGCCGAGCTCTAGTCATTTGTATCTTTATAAATGATCAGTGAAAATGTTGCTCACAGTGTTTACATTTGCATCGTTGTCTTCCAGTGAACGCGCACTCGCCCAAAACACATTCATTTCTGTGTGCTGTAGCGTTCGGGATTCGCTCCTAATCTGCCCTTTCTGTTTCTCTCCTGGCCCAGGTGAGTGTAGTGCAGGACTCTGTAAACATCTCAGGTCAGTCTAACACAAACGTGCTGAAGGTTCCTGAGTGTCGACTCTCGGATGATCTGGGAAATCTGTGGGAGTGTTCACGCTTCACTGACTGCACACTGTGTGTGGGGGGGCAGGAGTTCAAGGCCCACAGAGCCATTCTGGCAGGTAAAGACCTACAGCCATCCTCCGTTTTATTGTCTTTCAGGACCTGAAAGCTCTGATCGGCCTCCAGACCTCTGCCGGATTGATTCCCATAATATTTCAGATAGATTAGTCCATCAGATCTCAAGTTGCTCCTGTAAGATTTCGGGCAGTTTGGTTCCTCATGATCATGGGCGGTTTGAGTACCCAAGATCTCTGACGAATCGGTCCCCCAAGATCTCATGTGGACTGGTCCCAAAAGAATTCAGGATTGGTCCACCAGATCTCGGGCAGAATGATCTCCAGAACCTGGCAACATTGATCACGCAGATCAGATTGGTTCCACAAGTTCTCAGGTGGATTGGTCCTTCATAATCTCATTTTGATCTTGGGCATACTGGTTCCCCTAAGATCTCAGGCTGATTGGCATCTAAGATCTTCAGCTGATTTATCCTCCGAGATCTCGGGCGGAGCAGTCCACTGGATATGTGATCGATCAGTGCTACAGTTCAAGGGAGATTGGAATCCCTTTTTTTTTGTTGTTGTTGTATCTTGATCCTGGAACCCCTTTCCACCCTTCATGAGCTGGTCCTAGTGCTGGTGCTAGTGCTGGTCCTAGTGCTGGTGCTAGTGCTGGTCCTAGTGCTGGTCCTAGTGCTGGTCCTAGTGCTGGTCCTAGTGCTGGTGCTAGTGCTGGTCCTAGTGCTGGTGCTAGTGCTGGTGCTAGTGCTGGTCCTAGTGCTGGTCCTGATGCTGGTGCTGGTGCTAGTGCTGGTCCTAGTGCTGGTCCTGGTGCTGGTGCTGGTGCTAGTGCTGGTCCTGGTGCTGGTGCTGGTCCTAGTGCTGGTCCTAGTGCTGGTCCTAGTGCTGGTGCTAGTGCTGGTGCTAGTGCTGGTGCTGGTTCAGCTTGCGAATGTTCTAAGAATCGGTTTGCTTTTCTACTGGCCACGCCATTACACCGCTGTATACGTCTCTGCTTTCCCGCGTGTTAGCCAGTCCCGCTAACACCGCTAGGCCTTCCCGCTAGCGCCAAGCACAACAATAGAAGACTACTTCATCTTTTGTACTTCTTCTTTAGGTTAGTCAGACTAGACGCTACACTGGCCCTGCCTTCTTTTTTTTTTTAATGGCAGTCTTGCTGGTCATGATAACCCCGCCCCCAGCCCCTGATGTTAGTGGTTCTCGGTTCTTGACCAGCAAAAAGTTAGTGCTACTCTGGAACCAGTTTTCTTGGCTGAGAGCCAGTTCTTTGGCTGTCAAAAAAACAAAGAACTGGTTCAAGATTAAGCACCAGCTCTGACCCAGCCCTGGAACTGCCATGGTGGAAAAGGGGTAAGCGTAACCAGACCAAGTTAAAAATTGGAGTGATCTCAGTCAGTTAAAGACCCTCAGCTTGCCTCAGAAATCCTAATCAAAAGTCACAATAAAAATGGAGATATAAAAATACAGAGAATAAACCATGTTTTCAGACATTCCTAGTGTATGACTGACGGACTTATTGCTTTCTTGACAGCGAGATCGCCGGTTTTTAATGCCATGTTTGAGCATGAGATGGAGGAGAGCAAGAAGGTACACGTTTACTGTGATTACTAGACCTTTGCAGCAGCTGTTTTATCTGTACTTACGTTCTCTTCATTTCCTCACACAGAATCGGGTGGACATCAGCGACGTCGAGCCAGATGTCTTCAAAGAAATGATGGGGTTTATATACACGGGGAAAGCGCCAAATCTGGAGAAAATGGCCGACAGTTTGTTGGCAGCGGCTGACAAAGTAAGTGATAAAGCAATATGGTCTTGTTTTTCATTATGATAAATTTCTAAACTGTCAGATTTCATGTGCTGGTTAGAAATCTTATATTTATTGTAGAATTCTATCATTTTTATGTATTTATCTTTTATATAATGCTGAGCATCCTTTTAGCAAAAAGAAAGGCTTTTATGTTGTCTGAGTTTGTACAGTGTACCCTGTATCTCTCTGCGCTGAGTTCTCATCATCTTCAGGGCTCACCACAGTTTAAACCAGGAGTTTGGCCAAAACAGCCATTGTACGTAAAGTTCTGTAAATTAATGATGGCTAACGAGGCCTATATTCAGGGCTACTGCAGGTCTGACTTTGTGGTCGTCGTGTTTGCGTCCGCCCCCAGGGCCGATCCTGGCCTCGTTTGGGGACGGGGCTCGTAATCGCAGGTTCGATTTCACCTCGGAGAATTCCAACAGAGCTGTGGACCGATTGTGGAATTCCATACACCACTTTTGTGCACGCAGCCTTGCCAGTAGGCACTGCGTTCATCCTTAGCGGGGTTTTTTTGATGCGTGGTCAATGCAGGAAGACCTCCAAACTGTGAGCCAGTCTCCTATATGAATGTTTTTCACCATACATACTCGAGACGTGTCTTTTTCACAGTGTTCTCAATGCAAACACTCACCACAAAGCTGAGCTGAAACAATTCAGTGTAGTAGAGTTGTGTCCACTGAGCGTTATAGCTTTTTTCCTGCCTTCGTGAAGCTTTATGCAGAACGTAGTGTGATCATTCGGAGCAATCGCGTTGATCCTGAGAGAACAGAAAGCTTCTATACCTGATGGTGACTGCACCACGGCTCGGGGGATCACGGCCCAGGCCACCGGTTCCGAGTCACGCAGGGATCGGTTCTGTGGGCTCAGAAACGGCTTTCGCGCTTCATTAATCATACTGAACTCGCGCGAGGAACCAGACCCGGGTCTGTAGAAGTGTGGAAACAACCTAACGCTGACTTCGTTCCTGCGCCCTCGTTGTCCTGAGCATGAAGTGAGCTGCATGTAATACGTACATACTGAATTTATGCTTGTTAAGGCTATTCACTCAGTTTTACTGAAGTTGTTTATAAGTGTTAACAGTTGAACCGCACGCAAACTGACTCACCAACTGACTCACCAACTGACTCACCAACTGACTCTGAAAAACAGCATGTTGTAGCTATACATGGAATTATTATTATTAAACATATGTATTTATAAATATGTACTTTAAATGATTTGTGTCCATCACAGCGCGAAAGAACAAAATGCTCCGTATGTTAAAAAAACTGACCAACGAGACGCCACTTTCACTTCATTCGTCACTCGCATGTTCTTTTTAATCCGATTTTTATATCTAAGACCTGGACTGTTTCTCACTATAAAAAGCAGCAAACTTGCATTTAAAAAAAAATCAAATTAATTAAATTAAAGTTTTCTCACCATTGTGAAAGAGTCAAAAAAAGGCATGCGAAGTCGACACGTTTTGTTATTAATCCTGATTAGTTTAGCGCAGTGTGATCAGTGACGCAAATTATCACCAGCGTCTGTCACTCGTTAGCAGCGTTATCCTCATAGCTTCCAGTCAAAATAAACAAAAATGTCATAATAAGAGCTCTTAAGTGTGAATTAGTGCATTTTATTTTCCCCTCCACTCCATTCAGTGATGTTTCATCATCTACAGAAACTCATCTCCGGTTTGTTGTCTTGACTGAGGTGTCTGTGTGTGTCTGTGTGTGTCTGTGTGTGTCTGTGTGTGTCTGTAGTATGCTCTGGAGCGTTTAAAGGTGATGTGCGAGGAGTCTCTGTGCAGCAGCCTGTGTGTGGAGAATGTGGCCGACACGCTCATCCTCGCCGACCTGCACAGCGCCGAGCAGCTCAAAGCTCAAGCCATCGATTTTATCAACAGGCAAGTGCGGCTTCAAAATCCCTGCACCGCTGAACCGCGGCACTCGGTGATAAATCACGGCTGCCATCGCTGTTTACACATGCTGAATGTTAGCTAGCTCTGTTTTTTCTTTTTTATCTCTTTTGTAGGTGCAGCGTCCTCCGACAGCTGGTGTGCAAGGATGGAAAATACTGGAATAGCAAGTGTGTAATTAGCCTGAGTGTGTGAGCGACACACACACACACACACACACACACTCACACACACTCACAGAAGATTAATAACAAGCTCTTATCAGCACCAGCGAGCTGCATTAGAATTCATTGTTTTGGGTTTTGGCCTCTAAAACGTCTTCAGTCTCTGCTAGTTTTCTCCGTATCTCTGAATTTATGATGTTGACAGACTTTCAGAAACCGTTCAGGAATATTAAAAGCACCCATATTGAGCACTTCTCGATTTGTTTCGTTTCTCCTCCCTGAAGCCTGGCTATAATCATCACTCATTCGCTCCTTCCTGATACACGCTGAATTACCCTGCTACCACAGCAGGCAGGTGTGTTCGTACCTCGCAATGCTTTGCTAGATTACACTAGATCAGGATACTTTAAGGCATTTCTCAGATATGCTGCGTGCATTGCCAGTGTAGTACAGGTCAGTACAGCAGTGGGTCATGTTAAAAATATATACATTATTTTAATAATTACACAGTTCAAAGGTTCCATACAAAAATGTAAAAAGTCAGCTGTTTGTAATGAGAGAAGGCAATATTTCTCAGAGAATATAAAGGTCGCCCATGCTGTCTGGGTGGGAGGTGCTTACTCTCTCTCCCCCCCCTTCTCTCTCTCTCTCTCTCTCTCTCTCTCTCCCCCTCTCTCTCTCTCTCCCCCTCTCTCTCTCTCTCCTCCGTCTCTCCTCCGTCCCTGATCTTTAGTGCCTTTGTGATACATTGTGATTGTTGCTTCCTGAGTGAAAATCACTGCGTGCTGTTCGGGCTTTAACTAAAAACTACAATCAGGAGTGTTGTGTGGCTTTTACAACACTGTTTATAAAGCAGTCTCTCTCTCACTGTCTCTCTCTCCCCGTGTCTCTCCCTGTCTCTCTCCCCCCATGTGTCTCTCCTCTCCCCCCGTGTGTCTCTCCTCTCTC
>JAQQZU010000035.1:26089636-26106084 GCA_030068025.1 Parauchenoglanis punctatus | reverse complement strand
GGTGTGTCTCTCTCCCTCTCTCCCCGTGTGGCTCTCTCCCTCTCTCCCCGTGTGGCTCTCTCCCTCTCCCCCCGTGTGTGGCTCTCTCCCCTGCTCTGTGCTAAGCGTTAGATTAAAGCCCTCCATCGATTGTGAACGTGTGTGCTGTTAATACCGTGATGTCTTTGTGCTCTTTGTGTTGCAGCCACGCTGCAGATATAATGGAGACTCCAGGCTGGAAGGCAATGATCCGGTCTCATCCGCACTTAGTGGCCGAGGCTTTCCGCGCTCTCGCCTCGGCTCAGTGCCCTCCATTCGGCTTGCCCAGGAAGAGGCTCAAGCAGTCCTGATCTCTCTCCCTCTCTCCCTCTCTCTCCCCCCTTATCTGTTTCAGCTGGGGGAAGAAATGGAGACAACGGGGGGAAACATGAACTCGTACTGCTCTCACAGCTTCAGACAGATACACTCTGACTCCTTTAGAATATTCCTTTCTTTTTCACTATCATTTTCTCCTCCTCTTCCTCATTCACTGGTTTCATTCTTATCCTCTTTCTCTCTCTTTCATCATTCCTTTTTCTCCCTCTCTTTCTTGTGTCCTTCTCTCTCTTTGCCTCACTTTATAATTTTCTCTCTCTTTCTTTCTATCTTTGTCTCGCGTTTTCAGTCTTCATCTTATCAGTCTTCTGCGCTCTTGTTTCATTTTCCTCGTCATTCCCTCCCTCCCTCCTTCCCCCTCGCTCTCTCCTTATCTCTCATTTGTTCTTACTTTTCTCAAATGACTGTTTTCATCAGTTCCTGTCAGTCTATCCTCTCTCTCCCTTTCTCTTTCTATCTCTCACACACTCTTTCTTTCTCTGTCTTTCATTTTGTTTCATTTCTTTCTCCTCTCTCTCATTTTTGTTTCCTCCTCATTTTAGTCTCTCATTTTTCTTCACTTTCATTCTCACTTGCTTTCTTCTCCTCAGTGTTTCCTCATAATCATTCTCTTTCTGTTTTTTCTTTCTGCCTTACACCCTTTCTCTCCCCCCCCTCTCCCTCCTCCCCCCCTCTCTCTGTTACACACTCACAGACATACACACCTGTTCTCACTTTTTCATGTGACCATTTTTCATCTGTCTCTCTCTCCCAGTCTAAATCCAGAGACAGTAACAAGCGTGTGAAATTCTTCTCCTTCAGTGAGAGGAAAAGCTGTAACAATTGTTCTAACCTTTCTCACGCAATATGTTCAGTCTCGAAGATTTACTTATTTTTCCTGCTTGCACACATTCTCTCTCTCTCTCTCTCTCTCTCTCTCTCACTGTCTTTGTCTTTCACTATCTATTTCAATTTTCTACTCTGTCTAAAACCATTTATATATATATATATATATTTTTGTTTTGTTGTGGACACTTTGGCTGACTGAGCGCCAGTCGATGGACTCTGGTTTTTCCTCGCCGTCTCCGATGGCAGTAAAAGCGATCAGTGTTTCTTTATCCTGTGCCTGCCTCGTCCCAAACAGACCAGGCCCTTCTTTCCTCCCCACCTTTTGCACTAGTTCCCTGCGTCCAGCCGTTGTTTTGATACGACGTGTAAAAGGTTTGTTTAAAGCAGAAAACGTTCTATAAATGTTTGGCCCGTTTTTGCGACTCGACATTTGAGATGATCAGTGAAACAGATCCTGCCCCATATTGATGGCACTATTTCTATGTAAAGGACTCTACTTGACTTATATTTGAAAGGTAAATACTTTAAGGGTTTTGTGGGGAAATGTTCTGTAAAGGAGGTATTATCCGTATGTTCCACTGTGTACGTTACACTGTGAGAGAACTGAGGGCTAAAAGTTTGCCAGTTTGGCTCAGATTGATATAAAATATACACAGATATATCTGGAGTATTTTTCAGCAAGGCCGTTCCTTTAATTTGGCCTCCTCTTTCACTAGACGAGTCTTAAACACACAAGAAATGAGCATTAATTTGTAACCCAACACACAGCTGCGATTAAACATTGCCGGTATCTAAAAACTCGTGAATGCATGAAGAAATAATGCATACATCATGGTATTGACAAATAATGTAACGAAAAATTAATTGTCCAATAAGTTCTGGCACCTATATTTTTTTTTTTTTTCTTTTTTTTTTCCCCCCCACAATCAAGGCAGTAATGGATTTTGCTGCTTTTTATTGAAGTAGACGGCTG
The DNA here is from genome assembly GCA_030068025.1 of Parauchenoglanis punctatus. Taxonomy (NCBI): domain Eukaryota; kingdom Metazoa; phylum Chordata; class Actinopteri; order Siluriformes; family Auchenoglanididae; genus Parauchenoglanis; species Parauchenoglanis punctatus. The sequence goes on along the minus strand of JAQQZU010000035.1, from coordinate 26,103,929 downwards.
ATGCTCGAAGGTCACTCTAATGTATAGATTTATTAAAGCTGTTTGGTTAATCAGATGAAATGATGCTCTAATCAGTTTTTTTTGTTTTTGTTTGTTTCCCTCCAATCTGATGTTGGTTTATGTTAAAATTTAAGTAACGTTAATTACAACAGATTTCATTGTTAATACACCGTATGTAATACTAACAGTTAGCACCATCTCGATTAATTAACATTTGCTTATTCCATCCATGACTACATAGAAGTTTTCCTCAGCTATCACTGTAATTAACGTTTTTAGTGGTTTATGGCTGAATAATGTGTTCTGATTAATCATTCATATGCCACTTAAGTTATGCTCATTTATGCTAATTTATTCTGGTTGGAATAAACTGCTCGTTATAAAATGTAACACACATTACTTATTGTGTAATAATACCAAAATTGTCACCAGCAAGGCAGATAATGTTGAAGCGTCCCAGCGTTTACCTTCCAGAAGATTCTCAAAGAAAAAATAGTGGTGCTTTATCTCGCATGTCTCCTGTTAAACCGTGTGCCAGAACTTAATCAATGACTCAGTTTATCACCTGGAAGATCCCACCAGGAGCGAGGAGGTGAAGTCGCTGCGGAGTTTAGAGCATCCCTTTCTCTAACCACCCGCTCCTCGCTTCCATTTGGTCCTCCTGGATGTGAGAGATCGCACTCAGGTCTCTGTCCACTGACTCGGCAAATCCACCGTGCTCAGCATCGAACATTGGCATTATTGCACTGTGTTGGGGAATTTACGTCATATTGTTTGCTATATTTCACTAGTCATTGTATGGGAGGCATCTGTACGATGGTTAATGTTACATTGGTCAATATGTTCTGTTTAAGAATGTGTTGTCATTAAAAATGTTTTTTTCAGCATAAATGGCACATGGTGGTTTTTAAAATTCTTTTTATTCACAGCTTGCTAACTCTGTTCTCGCTCAGTGATGGAATTGGGTTCATTTATTTATTTATTTATTTTTTTCTTTTGGGGTGACTGGCATCTAGGAGACTCTTGACTAGCTCACTCACTTCTGGGACACTAGTGTAAGAGTCTTGTGTCAAGGAGACTCATCTAGGGACTCCCTTCTCACCAAGTCAAGTGTAGGAGACACTTTTGGCCAACTTGCATGTAGAAGACTTGGATAGGGGAAGATCTTTTCATACCGACTCGCATGTAGGACGCTTGTGTCTCACCCTCTCGCCTAAAACATCTGCATCTAGCACACTTGTTTAGTTCACACACGTCTAAGAGACCCTTATCTGGCTCACTCACGTCTGAGAGCCTTATAAACCTCACTTGCATCTTGGACACTCTTTCCGGCTGACGCACGTTTAGTCGCCTCACGGAGCAGCCTTTATTCTAGCCAGCTCTCTTGTACCCTAGTCGCATCTGGCCGAGTCCCATCCAGCAAACCCGCGTCTAAGAGGCTCGCATCCAGCCGACTCTCCTTGTTTAGCTAATCATCGTCTAGCACGCTGTTGTCATGCCAACTGTTCAGTTGACTCCTGTTGTCTATCCAACTGACTCTCATTGGCTAGCCGGCCATCATCGTTCAGCTAACTCGCCTCCAGCTGATTTTCATCATCTAGCCATCCCTTATTATCCAGCTGACTCGTCGTCTAGCCGACTCACACGGTGTATATATAGTGCATATACAGTGCCAAATGGTGTTGAAGATTATTGGTGAAACCAAAAAGAATTTGTGACTTGGCACTTTTTTTTTTGGAGAATGGTCATTTGAAACTGTACAGTATTAAATTTACAGATACAGAGATGCCCAAGTGTGTTTATTTTTGGGTCTAACTGTTTGCTGTACACACGGAGTGGTTTACTTTACAGAGCACATACATGCAATATAAGGACAGTCAGAAACCTTTTTAGGGTTGATTGGGTTTTTTTTTTTTTTTTTTTTTTTGGGAGCTCCGAAGTATTCAAAGTCCCGAGGTCACGACCAGGAAACACTTTTCCACTTAATTATATTTTATTGTCGAACACTCTGTTTGGTATACAATCCATTATTTAACTCTATAACTGAAAAATCATTGTTGACAACCTAAATATACTGTTCACATTTTTATCCCACTCAGAACTCCGTTTCATGAACAGTGATTAGTTTAATTGTGTAAAAAATTAACTTTTTATATAACTGGAAAAATGAAAGTAGACTGCAGGAATGTACTGTATTCTCATTAAATTTGAATAAAAGTGGTGTGTAAACGGTGTGTGTTTGTGAGCACAGCCTGATTTTGTCCCGAATTAGCACTACAGCTGCGCCACTTTGCTCTATTAAAGCACGCCGCTTTCATGTGCTCCCTAATGCCAGGGCTGATTAAAGTGAACAGCAGGCACTAATCCGAGATATGAGACGGTCCTTTCCCTCGGAGCGTCTCTGTATCAGCGCTCTCCTCTCCGCTTTTCGAGCGAATGAGGAAATACAGCCTCGTGAGACAAGCTGCTACGAACCTGAGCTGCTTTTTTAGGCCTGAGGGTTTGCTCTGAACACCACCGAGTGTTTACTTCCCAGCAGGAAATAGATTATAATAAACAAAACTGAACGCGGTGCATCAGTTAGAACCAATACAGCTCTCCACATCATGGGCGTGGGAATGTAAATAGAAGATATTCAAAGATATGTAGAAAAAATGGAAAGCATTATGCAGCTACCGCTGGTTCAACCTATTAACAATTCACCATCACTACTTAATTTATATATTGTGAACTATAGTTAGGAACATGCTTAAAATTATGATTCAATTAAAAAATGCAATGGTTTAAGGGTGGTTTTGAAGAACCAAAAGCCTACTTCTTGAATTAGTTAAGAAATATCAACAAATATTCCAAGCCTGTAAGCTGCTTGGGCCAGCCGTAACCAAGGAATAATGCACATGTGGTGGTCTATTATACTAAAGAACAGTTTGCATACACTTGTTATGGACTTGAATATCATACCAATATTTGGCTTTCAATGATTTCTCTGAAGTGTTCTTTTTCTGGGGAAGCATGATTGTACAGCGTACATCTTTAATAGAAAATAAGAATTTGGTGCACAACTTTAAATACATTTTGGGTTTAATGACATCAACTCAGGGTCAAAATTCTACACACCCTCACATAGATGATTAATTCAGTGGTGCTGAGAGTACCAAAATGTCTTGTAACTTGTCAAGGCCTCAGAACTTCCTGTCAGTGATGATGAGTGTCTACAGCTGGGAACTTCTCTGTGCACAACATAAAAAAGGTTTGTTTAACAAGTACAAGTTAATAGGAGGTGGAGCAACTTCGCCAAGGTCTGGAAGTCCCCCTCAGCTGAGAGGAAACTGATGGTTCTGATGGTCAGGAACAACCCAGGAACCATCAAGGCACAGGCCTGTCATGAACTGGAAGCTTCTGGAACACCGTCTACAGTCAAGCGAGTTTTACATCTCCATGGACTGAGAGGCCCAAGAAAGAAGCTCCTGCTCCAAAATTGACAACTTTAAGCTCAACTATAGTTTGCAGCTGAAAGTAAAAGCCTTCTGGAGGAAAGTTTTATGGTCAGATTGAGTTGTCTGGCCACAATGAGCAGAGGAACAGAGGAACCCTGTAGCAGCTGTTCAGCATGGTGGTGGCCGCATCTCGTGGATAGAATAATGAAGAACCTCCAGATTATTCAGTAGAACCTCAAACACACATCAAAGCTGGTTGGGGATAAAGCAGACTAACATTAAGCTTAGAACAAGTCCTGACCTCAACCTTACTGAAAATGTCTACAAGTCGGGTCTGTGCAGGAACTCAACCAATTCTGCCAAGAAGAGCCGTCAAATATCCAACCAGAATTCTGCCAGAAGCTTATAAATGGCTTAAAGGTTAGAGGCATGTAACCAAATATTAAGTGTGCTGTATGTATCTTGACCCTGTGTTGGTTTCCGAAAACCTTGTGCACCAAATTCTTGTTGTTTTTTCTTATTTCTTTAAAGACGTGTGTTGCTCAGTCATTCTGCCGCAGAAAAGAACAGTTCAAAGTAATCACTGAAAGCTCCATATTGCTGACACTCATGTCCGTGATTAGTGTATTTAAACTGACTGCAAGTGTAATCAAGTTAATCACCAGCCTAAATTTACTTCTTTTCTTATAACAGCTTGCCACCAAAATACATCAACGAATCACGTTACAGAGAAACCTTGGAGTGCAAACTGCCCTGCAGATATCAGAAAACTTAGTTACCTCTGAAAACTTTACCTCTGACTGTAACCAAGCATCTTTTTCTCTTTTTTTTAATCCTTTATGTGGAGCATCCGCCATGTGAACGAGCTGTTACTATAGAAACGATAATGTATTAGAACAAGCACATTAATTCAGCAGAACTTTAAAAGAATCTAATTCTATTTTATATTTATATATATATATTTATATTGGTGTTGGAAAGTGAATTCTCTAGCACAGATTATGTAAACAAATCTATTTAATGGAAGTTAAAGTTCATCATTTTTTAAACACATCATTTTCTTCATCTTGCCTTATATGGAAAAGTTCCTGGCGTCCAGGTCAGAGCTTTGCTAATTCGACGTGTGTCTTAATCTAAAACATTTTAGAAATTCATTTAACTGAAGATGATTTTTCAGCAATAATGCAGAAAGTCAGTCTTGGATTAAGGATAAAAAAAGCCTGAGACAAGCAAAAGCTATTAACATGAATGTGCACATAGAGGCTTTTATTTAAGATTTTATTTTCTTGAGCTCATTGAGGAGCCTGTGGAATAAATCATCAACCATCATCATCATCATCCTGAAGTCTGAATGCAGACATCATCGTTGTCCTTTCAAAGAGTTTGGCGTCGGGATCTGAATAATGGCAATGTATTAAAATCAAATACAACACATACAGTTCTGATTTCATTTAGTCGTAACAGTATCTCGATGACTGTTTTTTTTCCCTTTGTGTGTTATTTTACAGAAAAATCAGACCATACAGGAAGAAAATAATACTGCAACGAGAGGAAGTCCATAGTGAAGCCGAACAACTTGAATTTAATTTACAGTCCACAACAAAATGAGGTAAATATCCATCTTATATCTATACTAGGAGAAGGAATAGAAATTTCAATACAAGGCAAAACAAAAGTACAGAATTAGTTTTATAATTAACTCACTAAAACACACATTGAGGATGTATAAACAGTTTCAGGTTTATACTTTACCATACCATACCATATTTTTGGACCGTGAATTGGGTTTTTTGTTTGTTTGCTTGTTTTTAAATTAATATCCATCTTATTTTCTTAACCCAAGGATCTAAATTAAGTTGTGTAAATTTCATGTTTGACTGTTTCATTACTCATATCATCACAATAAAAAAGGAACATATTCAAAGTATTTTAAATAAGGTCCAGACCATATATTATGATTATACTGTTATCACAATTTGGGTAACATGACATACTAGCTCTTCACAATACATGAAAGTTTCTAAAACTTTAAGGATTCACAAATCACCAATTTTGTTTCCCGGTATAAATGAAATGAACAGAATCGTTATGTAGTGATTTTTACTCTATTATTGATATTCTAGTATAAATTGTTGGCCACATAAGCACACTACATAATGCTACATTGCAGGTAAATAAATTTATTCAGGATAACTACTTAAAATAAATCCTGATAACAAAACATGGTCTGTAACTTTGAAATGAATCTCCAGTTGTTATTTTTCTCCGAGACTGCTGGCATGACTGACAGGTTAAATTTCATTTTTTGGCTTCAGTCCCTTCATTTAGCGTGTGCAACTGAAATTTCCCACTGTAATTAATGTTAATTAGAGCCTGGAAATGCGGAGCACTGTGGCAAGACCATGACAAAGTGTCGTTAATTGGCTGCCAGATCCACTAAACCCACCTGTCCGATGAATAGAACTCTCGCGGGGCTACCTGGAGTTTCATTTTTACTTTTTCTCTTCCCCTGAAAGATGATTTAACCAGATCACAACGCTAATCTTGGCAACTTTGCCAACAACATCACATGTTCTCTGTGGTTTACAACATTACTACAATGAACAGAACTACTGATATGGTTAACACGCTTACACTGACACATACACACCAAAAAAGTTCCACTTATGTTCCATGTCTGTTTTGTCCTCGGTAGCTGGTTTGCTCTTCTTTGTCCAAGCAAACTTCAGTCGCACTTCATCCTCAAGCAGCAACGGGTCTTTGAACAACTCGTCCAGCCTCAGCGTGGCAAGTGACACCTCTGATATAAACAAACCTTGAAGTCGATTCTCTCTTAATTAGAACTCGCCATGTGCCCACCATTTCACGCACAAGAAAAGCAGAAGTTTGTCCAAAGCACATGCTAATGGTCTTGCCTGATGTAGAACATCTGGACTGGATCTTAATTGTGCCTGATATACACAGAACATGTGGTAGATGAGGAGCTCAGTGCCACAGGGTGAGTCAGTTTGGGCCAAATCTGGGAGAAACTGGGGGAGGAGTTCAGGCCAAGTTTGGTTTCTAAGATACTTAAATAGTATGGGCTGTGATTTTCAGCCAAGCTTAGGACTGAGTCAGACCATGGATTTGAGCCAAATCTGGTCTCTGAAAAAGAGAAAGTTTGGGCTGGGATTAGAGGCCAATGTTGGGAATGAGTTAGCCAGTGAGTTTGAGCCAAGTTTGGTCTTGGAGATGTGTAAATAATTTGGGTAGTGATTTTGTACCATGACAAAGTCATGCCTGTGAGTTTGGGCTGAGGTTAGGAGTGAGTCAGTCCATGTTTGGTCAGAGTTTGGTCTCTGAGATACATAAATAATTTGGGCCATGATTTTGGGCTGTAATTTAGGACCAAGTCAGCGAATGAGATCAGGCCAAGGTTGGTCTGTGGGTTTGGGCAATGATTTGATCCCGGGTCAGAGCGAGTCAACCCAGACCGAGACATATTTTAGACTGAAGTTGTGAGAGCTTACCCTATGGAGGAGATGTAGCAGGAAATTTAGGAGAAGGTTTGTTTGGTGAGTTATGGGTCTAGTTTGGGCTGCTTATTTGGCCCAGGTTGGCTTGAAACAAGTTCCGGTGGTGAGATTATCCTGTGGAGGCATATGGTGTGTCACTGTGGTAATTATAATCAGGACAGATTTTCTGCACCAGTTTATAGTCGACGCTGTAAAAAGAGATGTAGATGCATATGACCTTAAACGGTTTGGAGCACAGCCATGACACGTGGCTCTGTGTCTGCTCTTGGTAGCATGTTTTCGAGACGTCGAAGCCACACATGCCCGATTTCTTGTTCCGGTCTGTTTTTTCGTACTCAACTCGACAGTTGAAGGATTTAGTGTCCTTGGTTTCCACTGTGCTCTGTTGTGCCATTTCAAACTCCACTACTTTGGACGGTGGTACCAAACTCACCGAGACGTTCCCCAGGCCAGTGGAGTTGTGCCGGAAGTAGACACTGAATGTCCCATTTCCGTGATCCACTATCTTTCCTGTGATCAAGAGGTTCAGCTTCACTGTCTTGATGTTGGAGTTGAAATCTCCCCAGCCAAACATTTTCTTGAACTTTCCCGTCTTCACTATGGGTCTGCGTTTAGTCCTGCTTTGCACCTCCCCAACAGCTGTCTGGTTAGATAACCAGTCCCATGAGTCCTCCATTTTTTCCAAATATGTCATCTGTTTCATGCTGCTCTTGAGAGCACGATATCCTCTAGAGAACAAGCGCAGGGGGTTTGGCATGCGACTGCTTGGCCCTTTGGGGGAAGTGTTGCCCTCATTATCACTCTCCCCCCAGTCCATAATGCCCAGCTCGGGAATCTGCAGACGCCTGCATGCGACCTTCACAAAAAGAGAGAAAGAAAAAAACAAGACACAATAAGCGTTAGAGCATGAACTCCCAATAGAAGCTATTTATTTCTGAATCAGCCATGAAATTACCATAATAAAGGGTACAGAGCAAGAAAATCCAGTGTTTAGGTTTTCTGTTAGAAAAACACTTAAAAAAAATAAGTCTTATTAAAAAGTAGCGAATTAGGCAGACGCAGTAAACCACGTGAAGAGGTTGTTATTTTCTGATATGCTGTTTTGGCAAACATTAGCTTACTTGGTCACTATTTTTTGGTCTCTCAAAATGGAGTGATGTTAAATCAGCACACCCGACACATCAGCAGGATACCATTACACTCTGCTTGGTACGGATATGTTTGTTCTTTTAATTAACACATTTCCACTCGCAGTGGCCTTTAAATCATTCCTTTCTGCATAAAATCATTAGGACCTCCAAGGTAATGACTTGCAACTCTAGACTAAAGACTTTCAACCTGACTTAAGCCTCCGAGCTTACAGATCACAAATTAACTCAGACATCTTATTATTGGAGTGGAAATTATACTGAAGTGAAAGGTATAGGTAAAGTAGGAGTCGGAAAGAATCCAGCCAGAAAGGTACTCGAGTGAAAAGGCTACTAGCGGTAATTGGACCCGTCGGTTAAAAGTAAATATTTTTAGCTGATGAAATGAAGTCGGTTGTGTTTCTACATTGATGAATTTGATGTTTAAACCAACATGTGAGTAAAATGCTCCAGATCCCATTCTGTTGATGTGCAGCGTACAGTCAGAGACCCGTGAGATTTGTAATTAGTACTATGAAGATATAAATAAAAATGCAAGGAGTGAAAAAAAATAGGGATTTTGCTAGGAAGTATAATACTCCAGTATTTTGCACCCCTGCTGATGACTGACCTGCGACCCATGTACCTCAGCATGCAGAGAGTACTATCGAGTCCTGTCTCTCCCATAAATTACGGCAATATAAAAATCATAAAATCGACATCATTAGTTTATTTCAGTAGCAAAGTGTAAATATGGTTATATCGTATCACAACCCTTGAGCCCTGATTTATTGTGTTGGACACAAACATTTATTTGTAAATCATTCATAGGAGCATTTATACAAGAAATGTGTATAATGAAAATCCAGTTAGGTTAGGGGGGAAGTCTGAGTTGTTGCCGAGTTACCCCTCAAAACTAGCCGTTCGATTAGTCTTACAACAGTAAAGGAACCCTATAAAATCGACAACATTACTGTGCATCCTTGTAGTCGAGTTGGCTGAGCTGCACTACTGGAAGAGTCTAGCTCACACTTAGGAGCCACGCTTTCACGGTTTAGGTGTCATTTTGTCATTTTCACCTCATTGTATGGTGATGGAGATTTGTGGGTGTGGTTAAATGCTATCCAAATGTTTTCCAAATAAGGAAAGTCAGCGTTACTGAAAATTTCTGCAGATCTGGAAAGAATCTTTAAAATCCGTTTTTCACACAACTTTACTAAAATAGTTTAGTACAATAGTACTAACACAAAAAATAGTACACAAATTTATTAAAGAGTCCCAATTGCTTAGTGCTAACCTCTTTACTGACTCTACATTAGAGGCATCCTGATGTAAGAAAATAATGCACAGCAGCCAGCCAATAAGGAACAAGTTGATGTTTTGACGTATATACTAAATACTATACAGTATTTTAATAAACTTTGTTTGGGATTTATTGCTGGATTTCTTTCCCCCAAAATGAATCATTGCAGTATCCCAGACTTTTAAGGCACTGATTAATTCCTCTCTCTATCCGTGTTAATAACTGTCTCTAAACTCATTACAGAAAGTCTGCAAATCACAAATAGTCGGACCATAAGCCCCGCCATCATGCCGCAGCCGTCCCACGCACCAAATAACCTTTTTTTTTTTTTGCTTTGGGACGTCAAGTTCTGGTCCACTTACGATAAAGTCTTAATAATTTGTAGAAATAATCCAAACTTAGTTTTATTGGTAATTAGCGGCGGCGGCCGTCCCAAGGCACAGCGGAAGGGATCATTTGCTGCGGCAGATGTGAAAGCTTTAAGTAGGGCTGTTTGAAATCTCACACACACACACACACACACACACACACACACACACACAAACAGTGCTGTGCTAATTACACATTTTGCTGTAAGCTTAATTGAGTCATATGTGAATTCAGTTTGCAAAGCTCGTTGCAAACATTACCCTGTAAAATCATTGGAACAGGGGCAGAGCTCTGCAAGAGCAAGATAACAAAACGTTAGCATATAACGTGTGTGTGTGAGTGAGTGAGAGCGTGTGCAAGCCTATAGTTGCTTATACATTGTGGTTTTATCACAGAAAGCCTTGTTCACCTCAGACACACCTGCGCAAATGATGCCAACAGCCCATAATGACCCAGCAAATTGAGAGCTCTGCATTTAATGTGAAATCGATGAACTGAAGGGTCGCATCATTTATCAGTCCCCACACAGCCTAATTAACACACCGTGTCTGTGAAAATAAGTAGAGAGGGCAGATAATGAAAATGTTAGATGTTTTGTGCCTAAAAAAATGTAAAAATTAACTTTAGTCCCAGTGACATTGCTTGTGAGCCGTGAATTGATTCCATATGCTGATGGACTTCCTTTTGAAACAGGAAATCAGTATGTTGAAGTGCTTAACTGATTTACACAACAGGAAGTAGCGTTCAGGGCACGCGTACACCACCAGAGAATCTACACGCTCTTGACAGCAGCTTAGTGAACAAGCTAAACACGGAGAAGAGTGATGAGTTTAACGAGAGCCTTTTTTCAGTGACGCAGGATTTCTTAGACGATGAGATGCTGTGTGGTTTCGGAGTTACGCCACATGATTGAGTCGAGGCTGGGAGACAGCTGATGCGTCTGATGGTAGATAACATTATATTACTATTTCTAACTGATGGAAGACTGTGAACATAACCGCACGTTTAGACAAACTCCACCTTAATTCACATGAATAAATTCCAGACATTTAGCCTCCACCAAGAGATGTGTGGAAAAACTCCGAGTAAGACACGCCCCTTTGGTTCCTGTGTCTGTCCTTCTGATTCGTACTGCTGATGAGTGGTTCGTATCTTGTTATATGGCCTCTATAGTTCCATACTTCAAATGGTGGCTCGTGGCACCTTCACCCTGCGCTGTGGACATGTCCATGATGTCACTTCCTCGTTCTTGGGTTTTTCTTCACAGCTCTCAGAATATTTCTGTCCCCAGCTGCTGCTGCTTGCCTCGGCCATCCTGTTCCACGTCTGGTGGTTCGTACACCAGTGGTTTCTTTCTTTTTTAGGACGTATTGCTGTCGTTTCTCCCATAGACAGCCCTCTGGTCTTCATGTTGGTTTATCCTTTTTAAACAAATGTAGATGCAGTCTTCGCTGGCAAAACACCGGGTAGATCTTCAGAGGTATTAATTATTATTATACTGAATAGCCATCAGTCTAACAGGGCACAACTGGGCAACAAGAAACACCTGTCAGTCACGGGTTTCAATATTTTGTGTTTATTAAGCTGGTTAATATGTTTAGATGTACATATCTAGGAATCTCTCCAAATCATGCCTTTCCGTATCGTATCTTATTGACGTGTACGAACGGAGAGAATTTGATTTGAGTGTATATTTCTGTAGTGTGTTTCTGTACCGTTGTGTTCCTGTGCTTGGATTATTTTAATTGCCCCCAGTTTGTTGGTACTGATGTTGCTGTGAGGTGAGGAATTTTGACTGGAGGCATCAGCATACAGATGAGGTGTTATGTCGCCTGGCATGTGCTGGGAATTTGTGAAACGTCCTGTCATACACTGCAGGATCCCCCGAGCCTCGGTGTGAGGCTTCAGTTCCCAGTTGACACAGTGTGAGACATGACTCAAGGTGAGACATGAGGGGAAATAAAACTCTCTCACCCTGTCACATAAGCAGTCCTGCGTCTCACAGAGAAAACAATCAGTAGAAAACGCCAAAGTTTTTGTTATCACTCACACACACGCTCTCACGTGTGTACGAGGAAGGTTGGACACTGACGCAGCTTGTTTGGACAAAAAAGGTAAAGCTCGGCAAGGTCTGTTAGAGGAGAACGGCGAGAAAGATTAATTAAGACGGCTTTAGTTAATCTGCAGCGCTGGGCTGCGGGCGAATTCGACTTTCCTCAAAACAGAGAACATTTCAACAATAACCTTGAAATTTTCAGCTAAAAAAATAACAGCAGATGACATTTCCACCGCGCAAGCACGATCATGACCAAACTGATGGTGAGAGCAAGAACTAATCACTGTCAGAGTGCAGATGTAGGCACATTATCACACAGGGCAAGTTCTGTAAATAAAAACTTCTGCTGCGCCACGGCAAACTCCTATTCATTTTATTAATTCACGTTAAGATAACCATTATTTTGTATCACTGAGTTCTGTTTATCGTTTTTGTTTGTTAGTTTTATTTGTTGTTCGTCAAATCACAGGAAAATGTGTTTGTTATTTATAGCACAGGGTCTTAATTCAAAATGTACAATTCGTATATTATTCAAACATATTTCATACCGCATATTTATACAAATGTTTTAAATGTATTTTAAATAAATGAACAATGCATAAGTTCATCTGAAGTGAAACCAGTTATGAATGAATTACTTGTACTGAATGGATAATGTGTTCTACGAATACAGATACCAATAGGAGGCACACTTTTGTTTTCTTCTTCATTTAAAAAAAAAAAAAGAAAGAAATCCTGCCAGAAAGTTCATGAGGGAATCTACAGACTAGGGGTGTGTACTGGGACGGAACCCCATCATGCAGGTGCTCTCGGGAAAGCAAAAGAGCAGCGAGCCTGCGTGAGGCCTTTACTGCACATTAACTGGTCAGTCTCACTGTGGTTTAAATAATATAAACAATTAAATCCGGTTAATTGTTAATTGAGTTAATCGAACGGCTGTCGGTCTCTGTGTTAGCCGTGTGACAGACTGGTGACCCGCCCAGGGTGTGGCCCCGCCTCTCACCTGGACTCTGAGCTGGAGGTTGAGGAACAGTCGGAATTCACACTCCGTGCTCATGTTTCTACTGCAAGGGATTTTCCCCAGAATAGAGGAACAAAGTCATTAAAAAAGCCCTTTATGTAATGGGTGGTGCAGCTCCAGGTTCCATCCTGGCACCGGTTCACTGGCTGTAGCCGGGTTTCCACTTTTTTCACCCCGAAATAAAAGCAATATTTTAAAAGAATTTGAGAAAGCACAGTTGTGCATGGTCTGTGTTCCTACTGGGTGATGTGAAGCGGTTACAGCTGGTTCTCTCCTGTAGCTCGCTGTTGTTGTTCAAAAGGTGGCACTTCCATTTGCTCCTCATGTCATGTGACTTAAATGAGAAAAATGTGTTTCCGTTTGTTTGGGAAAAAAAAAAATTTGGGGAATAAAAGGGAAAAAGCAGCGATCTCGTTTGCTCCTTACATGTATGCTGTCTGATTGCAAATGGAGAGACTTTCCTTTCCTGTACGCTGTGTAACAGGCGCATGTGGACAGTCAGTCCAATCAGAGCCAGAGCATTATTATATCAGTGTGCATGTAAATACACTCACTGGGTTTCCGGATTGATTGGTTTGGGGCTCAATTTCTGTGAATTGTAGAGGCGTTTTTGTTCTTTACCTCAACCTGACCATGAAGTGAAATTAATGAGGTAAACCGTGTAATCTGGCAACCCGCAGTGCTGTCAGGAGGATCCCTGATTACTTAACAGAGCTTTAATATCATCAACAAGTTTAATACTGAGAATAATAAATGTTACTTTTTAGCAAACTCTACAGGATAGCAGGACAAAGCACTCTGTCTCTCGACTGGACAGGTTATTTTACAGCCTGACAGCGAGAGGTCATCGCCATGGTGACCTGCCCAAGCCCAGGAGACGGTTATTAAAAGTCGGCGTGGTCCCGCAGGCAGAGAAAAGGATGATGCCGCTGCAGGAATGTGTTTTTCGTGCTGGCGCTTCATATCAGCCACGGGCTACAATTTGTGTTCAGCGATCAGATCAGCACCATTTCTCTCTAACACACTCTCTTCCTGTCTTCCTGTTTCTCTCTTCTGACTTCCTGTGATGAGAGACTCAGTCAGAGTGTTTAATGGAAGTTTTATCGATTAAAGCGGTTCATAAGGCCTGTCTGATAAATTGATTAGATGTAATGAACTGATGTTAATTGTGATTCTGATTGTACAATGATGTCATCTCTGTTTATAGGAAAAAATATGAGAAAACTCAAATGCACTCTAGTTTTATCTTTATCTCAAAAGCAGTCAGTCAACATGTGTTGGGTGTGTGAGCTACGCCGTGTAGCCTACAGTCCTGAGCAACAAAAAAATAAATGAGGCAAACCCAATATTAAAAACATGAAGCTTTTAATGTCTCAACAGCAAATTATTGGGCAGGAAAATGAGCAGGAATGAAGCAGAGAGATAAAGTAACTCGGTGCGGTGCAGCTTTTCCTTCGATTCCCTT
>JAQQZU010000035.1:26058977-26080302 GCA_030068025.1 Parauchenoglanis punctatus | reverse complement strand
GCTTCAGTGGTTTTTGAATATCCGAGCCGGAGCCCAGACTTGTATCCAACTAGAACTCTGTGGGGTGACCCAAGGCAGGCTGTGCATGGGAAATGACCTCACAATTTGACGGCTCTAGAATGTTTTTGGAAGAATGAGTGGGAGAAAATTGCTAAGTGGAGATGTGCCGTGGTGAGCGACTCTTACTCAAAAAGAGTGAGTGGTGTAATTAAATCAAAAGGTGCTTCAACACGGTATTAATTTAAGGGTGTGCAAACTTATGCAACCAGGTTATTGAAACTTTTTTTATTTTTCCTATTGTCCCCTAAATTGTGGGGGGGGGGGTTAAAACTAAAGCTTTTTCAGTAGTAACTGTGTACCGCAAAACTCCATTTTTGTCCTCAGGTAAAAAGAATTAAATGAGTAGTGCTGAGGATGAATTTCTCAAAGTTCTTGCGACAACAATGTTAAACCTTTAAGGTTATCTTTAAGCATTCACTATATTCTGTATAAGTTATGAGTCGGATTGTACTAAGTTGACTCATTTGTTTAGGTTTTGTTAATGGAAGTTAGTCTTACCAGTGCTGATGTAGGGCAACACATATCACATGAACAAATATATTGTATTATTTTCTTTTTCTGATAGAGTTGTCACATGACAATGCTAGCCAGTGTATGCTGGTATTAGTATAAAGCTAGCAGATTATTAGTAAGCTAATGTCAGAACAAAAGGAACCCCAGTAGCCAGGAATGTTTTTGTGTGAGGATTGGATCAGAGTGGAATTATTAGTGTAAATGTGGTGGTAACAGAAAAGCAGAATGTCTTGGGATGGGTTTGGGAAAGTGGAGGGTATTTGATGGGGAGGAAACGTATAACCTCCGACTGTAAAGCATCAGTATATGAGACAGCAAATGTCGCAGTCAACATCATTTATGAGGGATTATTGAAGCCTCTGACAACCTGAAATGACCTCAATATAGGACCAGATACGCATCGGTGGTGTACAAAGCCGTGCGCAGATAATGCCACTGTAGACGAGCACGCTCACGTATACACTCTCGCTTAAATCCGTTTGTAATCTTTCCCAGAGAAGTGTGTGTGCTCGTGCTAACACTTTCCTTTCCTCTATTTTCTTCTCGTCCTGCTCCTTTGCATCACTCTGTAGGTTTTGAGTTTGTTTCACAAAAAAGGCAACTCCAGCAAGAGGGCTTTTTGATGGAAACGCTCCGAGTCTGAAGAATACACACAAGCGTCGTATTGTCCAGCGGGACGAGTGTGTGAAAAGCAGTGAGCCTCTTATCGGCACCCAGCAGCTCTGGAATTCAGCGCCATGATAAAGTGGCATGGCGGGAAAACCTTACAAGGCTGGCATGCTCCGAAGAAGGATTAGGTTTATTTTTTCCCTTGTTGACATAAGCTTCCTGGAAAAAAAAACTAATCAATCAGGCTGGCGTTATGAGAGCCGTGAGATTAAACCACTCCTTTTAATCCTGACGCTGGACCATTTATTACACTGGTGAAATGTACAGCATGTGTGTGTGTGTGTGTGTGTGTGTGTGTGTGTGTGTGTGTGTGCATCAGAGGTGGAGCTTAACATCCTAGCAAAAGAGTGTAAGCAGAAATCATGCAGTTTTACATGACCATGATGTAGTCCGGATTACAATCTTACCATAATCATTTTACAGGAAAATATAGCTGAGTTTATATTATTTATATTTTAGACATTCTTTATATAACTTTTCTACTCAGTACTGTTCTGGATTCTGATTAGTCAAATAAATTTTCTATAACAGCAGCTGTGACAATAGTGAAGCTGCAAATAACAGGTTTATATCAACCCACACTCGGGACAGTGAATGCGCCACGTAAACAGCTTAAGATACATGTGTGATCATTGATATGGTGATGTTTTCTGTAGGGAGACGTTTATTTAACAGGTAAAACTGTAATTTTAAGCTTTTTGACATCTTTAGGACAGAGGGGTTTACAGAGTTTTGTGTTTTCCCTGTAGCATGACATGCATCTGATTGCAAATTTATATGATTGTCTGTCTAAATGAGGGTTTATGTTTGTAGGTGTTTGTATGTCTGTGCATGCATCTGTGCGAATATGTATGTGTA
The DNA here is from genome assembly GCA_030068025.1 of Parauchenoglanis punctatus. NCBI lineage: Eukaryota > Metazoa > Chordata > Actinopteri > Siluriformes > Auchenoglanididae > Parauchenoglanis > Parauchenoglanis punctatus. The sequence goes on along the minus strand of JAQQZU010000035.1, from coordinate 26,078,202 downwards.
GGTGTTTGGAAATCAGTGTGTGGCAGCGTGCATGCGTTGATGTCTCTCAGCAGATGTGTGTCCCCTTGAGGATCCATACAGAAATAATGGCCAGCTGGAAGTCTCCTTTGAAGAATAAGAGGTATAATAAGGACAGTGGTCTCTTTGGAGTGTGAACGAGGGATGAGGATGGTCCCTTTGGGGCATGGAAGAGGGATGAGAATGATTCCCTTCGGAGTTTGGGAAAGGGAATTTGATGGCCCCTTCTGAGTGTGGAAGAAACATGAGGAAGGTTGGTCTCTCTGGTGAGGGATAAAGATGACTTCTCTGAGTATGGAATAGGGATGAGTGTGATGGAAGGGTAAAAATAGTATGTTGCCAATATAGTAGAACAAATGTAGAAGAAGGATGATTACTACCACTTATGAGTGTGGTATGGAAGTGAATGAGGATGGTTCATAAAGAGATCAGAAGAGGGATGAGGACTGTCCCTTCAATGATGAAAGATAGATGAAGAAGGTCCATATGGAGGAAGCATCTGCAAAGAGTTTGGTACATCAAAAAGGAATGAGGGTGGATCATTCATAGTGAGAAAGAAGATGCACACTTCAGATTGCAAGAGAGGGATGAGGATCCTTCAGGTTCTGAGAGAGGTTTGAGGATGGACTTTTTAGATTATAAAACAGGCATGAGGATGGACCCTTCAGAGTGAGAGAGGCATGAGTATGAACCTTTCTGAATGTGAAAGAGGACTAGGGATGGATCTCTTCAGATTGTATTAGAGGTATAAAGATGGTTCCAGTGGGGTCTGAGAGATGAATGAGGATGGTCTGTTGTCAGTATAGAAGAAGGATGACAACTGCCTCCTGTGAGAGTGGTAGGGAAGTGAAATGAGGATGGTCCCATTAGAATGAGAAAGAGGGATGAGGATGGCCCCTTTGGAGGGAAAGAGTTTGGTCCATAAAAAAGGAGTGAGGATGGACCATTCAAGGTGAAAAAGAGGATAGAGACTTCTGATTGTAACAGAGGGATGAAGATGGACCTTTCAGATTAGGAGGATAAACCCTTCAGTTTGTGAGAGAAGTATGGGGAGGGGGCCTTCATACTGTGAGAGAGGGATGAGTATGGACCCCTCAGATTGCAAGAAAGAAACAAGGAGAGACCCTTTAGACGGAGAAAGGGGGGTGAGGTTGATTTATCCATATTGTGGTTGAGGGATAAGGATGGACCCTTAAAATTGTGAGAGAGGGATGAGGATGATCTTTGAGTGTGCGAGGAGAATAAACCATGGACCCTTCAAATCCAAGAGAGACATAAGGATGAACCCTTCAAATAGTGCAAGGATTGAAAATGGACCCTTCGGATCGTGAAAAAAAGAAGCTTGAGGATGGACCCATCAAAGTGCAAGAGAGGGATAAGAAAACTTTTACAGTATGCATGAGGGATGAGTATGGACCCTTCAGATTGTGAAAGAGACATGAAGATGGACCTTTCAGAATGACAGAGGCATGAGTATGACTCTTTCTGAACATGTAAGAAGAATGAGGATATGAGCATTTAGAGCATGTTTGAGGTATACATTGGAGTGAGAGAGGGATGATCTGCTTGTCTGATGTCTGTTGATCTGAGATGGTCTGTAGGCAATATGGAAAGCAGAATAGAAGAAGAAGGATGATTACTGCCATTTATGAGTGTGGTACAGAAGTGAAATCAGAAAGGTTTCTCAAGAGTGAGGAAGAGGGATGAGGACAGTCCCTTCAAGGGTGAGAGAGTCTTTGTATCAGAGGCCAGTAAATGGAATCCCTGCTTGTTTTGGGTGTGCCCGTGATAAGCATTGAATTTATTTGTGATGTCACACTTTACAATAGTCTTTAATGGCTCATATGAAAGTAGACGCTCAGTGCTTTAAGAATTTGCTTTAAGAATTTTTCCTAAGTATTATTATTTGTTTACCTAACATAGGATTAAATGTTATAATTTCATTGTGGCAGTTGTATACAGTGTTTTACTGTCAAAAGAAGCTTTAGTTGTGCTGGCCATTTTATCTCGGTGCCAATGTTATTGTGGAGAGATATGAATTGTTTCCCAGAAGGGGGCTCACACCACTCCCATTCCTCATCGCCCTGCTCGCCAACAGCTAAACACGGAGTCACGATACTCTACACACAGAAACCCAACAGTGTGCTATAACCACGGGACAGTGTCATACCAGACTTGTGGTGAAAAAACAATTCATTTCTTTACACTGAATGAAAATGTCCAATATGTTGATTTGCAATGTGTACCATGAGAAAGCGTTAATATGCATGAAAGAGGTTAAGGATGGTTTTATCCTCATCGGGTGATAAAAATGGTTCCAATGGAGCGTAAAAAAAAGGATGATATTGAGAATGAAGTGTGAAAGAGGGATAAGGATGGACCACTTAGACTGTGAGACAGGAATGAGGATGGACTTTTCAAAAATTGAAGGACATAAGGATGGACTGTGCAGATTGTGAGAGGGGAATGATGACGGTCCCCTCACTTTGTGACAGAGGATAGATCTTTCAGACTGGAAGAAATGGATAATGACAGTTGCTTCAGATTCCAAGAGAAGGATGAGGACGTGAGGACGATTATGAAAGAGAAAGGAAGATGAATGAGGAGGTTCGTTCGGAGTATAAAAGCATGACAATTTCTTTGGAGGACAAACTTAGAGTGTTTGAGGAATTAGGTCCTGTCAGAGTATAAAAGAGGGAAGAGTGTGGAAAACCGTCTATCATCTAGAGCATGGATGATTGGTCAGGATAAAAAAAAGTTTAAGCAAATAAATTATTCAATAAATTGGTATAGTTCTAAGCAAAAAATATACATTTTGCTGTCTGATAAAGGGCTGTTACCCCTGGGACTCCTGCCACCGTTAAACTCAGTACGACATGCTTCATTTAGATACAATTAAGAAATTTAATTGCATTCTGCATGTTAATTTAGACCATGGCATCGTCCTCGCCACATGCTCCAATAAAACCAAGGTCTTTCAACAGGACTGAGACTACGATCCACCATGACTGTCCGCCTAATTACACGCTAAATTATCATTAGTATCTGTAAAGAGATACTTCCCACATATTTCATATTTTTCTTATTATTATCAGTGTCACATTACAAGTAATAAAGGAATAAAAAAGTTTAATGTTATTCCATGTAGAGCCAAAATATTTGATAAAATCCACCTTGATAAAATTCAGCCTCATTAAGACACAGAACTGGTAACAATGCGCTCACCTTGTGCAAACACAGCAGCAGCAAGATGGTTTGGATTTTTCGCATCTTGGATGCTTTCGTTTTTCTCCAGAGTCTTAGACGAGGAGGAGAAAATCCAGACTTTTTACATTCTCATTAGGAAATGCCATTACTGGAATGACCTGCATAGAAAAAAGGTGCATGTCTTTAATCAAATGTAGGGAAGAAACGGACACAAATAAACGCATTAAAACGCTGACACACTCCTGTATTGGCAATAAATATGTTTAATCAGTTCATAATCATAATCAATCAGACTGATTCTAAATCATCATTAACAGGGAAACATTCACATTTTGCAAGCATTCACACTGAAATGATCGCAGTTTCTGTAAATTTGTAGAAAAAAGCAGAATTTTATTTTATCACCAAGATGAAATCTGAAAAGCCGATAAGTGTGAGAGCGTAAAGCGTAAAGCGCTGGCTACACACACACACACACTGCAGCTCCTCTGAACCCTGTATTTGTCAAAGTACCACAGCTTTTCTATGGCATTGTGCTTTAAAAAGTGCGACCGGATAAGTGAAACATTAAACATAGCAACAGTCGCTATCACCATTAATAAAGCTACATCCTATTAACACATGCGGGACGCAATGAGGATCCTCAGGACATATATAACACAATCAGACCTGTTCGCCAATAACACACTGCAACACTCACACACAGACGTTAGTGATTCTCTCGAAACGTGTGTAATTACTGCAGGAGCAAATATAGCCGCGTTAGTGACCCTTTAAAACAATTACACATGGAAAATAACATTTTAGGCATACAGATGGAGTTCATGAAATAAATAGTTAATAAACCCAGATTTTCCTTCACAGACGATATTCTGAAATGTTCTCTGCAGCTTCAACCAGGAAAAATATAAACTATATATAATATATAATGCATATAAACAAAAACTACACATTTTAAAGCATCACCCTTGTTTATAACTATCTTTTGAGTAAATCCCTTGAAGTGGAACATTAAGAACATAAAATTGATTAATTGTGGTAAATAAATAATTGTTGAAATTAATATGAATAATTTAGATATAAATAGTTACATAATGATGTAAATATTTAAATATATAAAAAATATTTAGAATTTTAATATTTAAACAAATAAATAAATAAATAATTAGGAACATTCAGTTCAGCTCATGTTCAGTATGAACACTCAGTGTGTTCGGAAACGTGTATCAACTTCCTGGTTTATTACTTACTATATCATAACCTTCCGTGCTACAGCACATGTCAACATTTCAAAGCAAGCAATAAAATCAACCCCAAAAACCAACAATCCGTCAAATAATCCATTTTATACGGCAAATAAATGCAATTCTCAAAGAGAGAAAGCTTTTGGATGTAGGAAAGTCTTTCCCAGTAAATATGACTTCAGTACGTTTATGACGTTTTTCCTAGTACATATTTGAGGCATTCCTTAACACGATCAAACAAATAACTGTATACACAAAAATTCAGGAGCTAAGCAAAACGCTGAAGCGTCCACTTACAGACATCATGTTTCTGTCAAATAAAAGAAACACACTCACGTCTCACAAAACATGCGCCTCTTCAAGCTGTCTTACAGGAGGGCAAAATAGATAACTGCTCAATAAAAAAATACATTTAAGCCACCTGCCTCTCTAATATAAACAAACAAATAAATAAATAATAGCAATGGCTTTCATTTATATAGCACCTTTCTAACGAGGATGCTGTACACAAGTAATAATAATAATAATAAATAAAGGGCATGAAAGGAAAAGTAAATCATGAATAAAACACTGAAACGTGAAACAACGTTGAATATTTCTGCAAAAATAATCATGATAGAAGTGAAACATTAGCAAATTTAAGCCTCTTAATGGATTCTAAATGGAATCAACAAAAAATATGAACCCCACTAAAATAAGAAATGCTCACCCACCAGAAGTAAAGAGGTCCAGAGATTAACAGATGTGCCTCATTTTTGGTGGAAATAAGCCGTTAAGGTCAAAATATGTAAGAACAAATTGAAATGTAAAGCCACGACACAAAGTCTCTCATTCATCTGAAGTTATTGTTCCCGAAAATCTCAAAGTGCTCCAGCTATTTTACAAAACCATGACAGAAATAAACAAAATAACAAACTAAATATTGACTGGATTAAAGCATGAACGCAAGCAAGGTATTTAGGGTGTGTTGAAGAACCTGGAGCACGTCTACACACAGCTGAACACCGGACAGGTCCGTGCAGGGACTAAAGACAAGAACTTTATTGTTTCTTTTAAAAACATCCCGGTTGTAAGTTAAACTGCGAAGTCATGTGAGGTCATGCTAAAATCACTGGGGCTTTTCTGTAGTATCAGGTGTGTAAGAGAAATGTTATTTTATATATAAGAAATAATATTAAATTTAAAAGAAAGTAAAATGCAAAACACTTCTTAAAGTGGAAAGCAGAACTGACCTTCAGAGCAGTGACAGATGTTCTCCTCCCGACCCCTCACTCAGGTTACTCTCAGAAAAATTGAAATCTTGAAGCCTTAGAGATGCCGGGATGCTGAGATGGAGTAAAACCCTGTGGCAGTGAGTTTCAGCGTGGTGGCATCTTGCAGAAGTCGGATCGTGCAGAGCTCTGCGGAGTGATGTGAGTTCTCTTTACTCTTCCTGAATGAATCCTTGGTGAAAAAGTGCCATAATCTGCTGTTAGCGCTCCGGTGATGCTCGGTGGAGAGCTGCAAGCTTCCCTCTGTGAAGTCTTCTCACTCACACAGCGGCTTTGGAGCTCAGCAGCACCGTTCAAGCCATTAACTCTTTACAAACCTCAGTCCTGGGTTGCCAGATGCTTCTGTCCTAATAACTGCATTCACTTAACAATGCATTCATACACTGCGACTATACGATAAGAGATAAAAACTGTGTGTAGTGATATTACAGAAAAATAACAGTGGTGTAATCATGCGGAGCCGCAGTGACCACCCCGAAGTTCATTATTTTCATAAGTACATTATTGAAGTGATCCGTTCCTCTTACGATACAGTGATTTGCCGAAAGATTACAATTTAAAATGGATTAAAGAATGACACATCATAGGTTTTATCCATTTATAGTTACATTTAATGTTGTGAAACATCCATAAGACAAGTGTGACGCATAAAGCGTGAACTCTTCTGTGCTGAAGATGTCAGAAAGCTAAAAGTCACAGCTTTATTTCTGACTGTTCCAAAGCGCTGACACTGGAGACTCCTTCCAGAAACGTCTCCTTACAGAAAACCTCACCCAATCATTAGATCACCGTAGATTTTTATTTGTTAAAGCCGCCGCACTCTGTGTGATTCTGCCCCCTGACCGCCCCTCTCTTACCCCTCCCTCTCCAGGCGTGTATTAGAGCGTACGGTGGCCGCCAGGTGCCTGTAGTCTACTTCCATTCACACGCTCTTGCTTTTTCCGTGCTTAATATATAAGTATAAACTGATTCCTCATCTTTCATCTTCCTCTCTTCTTCTTCTTTGTCGTAGACACTCTCAAAATCCTACATAGTGGACCTTTAAATAATACGTCCTTATTTTGTTTATTATTGTGCTTGGGTTGTGTGGAGCGTCTGCACTGCAAGTCCATGTGAATGAGCTGTTACTATAGAAACCATACCATTTAAGAATTGCGTTGTCATTCAATATCTATTTACAAGTATATTTTTAGTGAACAAAGATTAAAGATCCATCTCACACTTGCTTTATCAGGGCTAAGGTTTTTATTTTACTCTTTTTAAAATTATCATCTTCCAAGTTTGTAGGTTTATCAACATGTGTGTGAACAGCACCATCATGTGGCTGAAGCCATCACTACATCTAAATTCCCCTCCATTATCATTAACCCTAATACTATTACTGCAACTACTGCATTTACTACTAAACGTTTTATTATAAACATTGAGTAAAACTGAATGCATTTTTTTTGCAATTGAAACACCTCTAAATCACATCATATTGAATCAGTGGCTGCTTTAAATACATCATTTATACATCAGATCATATGGACCTTTCAAAATATATTCATAGAATATACACATTAACATTAGTACATTTTAGGAAACATTCATTTTCACCTGCGTTTCTGAAGATATTGCAGTGCAAACAGTTTCTTTGTGTTGTTATTTTGCACATCTTTTATTCTTTCCCCTTGAGTAAGTGCTTTACTATACTATACTTATACTAATATACTATATACTTTAATATAATATAGTGATGTGATACGTGTGGCTGTGTGTTTACCATCATAACCAAATACATGTTTATATTTGAATACTTATAACTCTTTTAAAATGTTCCACCAGGGGGCGATGTTCGCTAATGTAACTGCTGAAATAATCTCTGTAAAAGACTCAGCAGAAGGAACCTCTATTTTAAAATATCTAATATATAGTTAAAGATATTTTAAAATAGCATCCTATCATCAAGAGTTTGGGATAAAGGGTTAAAAATGTTGATATGTCTAAATATTTAGATTATCATTTATTATTTTCAAAATATTTAAATTATAAGGCAGAACTTTAAGATAAGATAAGGTAAAACTTTATTAGTTCCACAAGTGGGAAATTTGCATAGCTACAGCAGAAAGTGGACAGAAACAAAGAGCAGCAAAATCTAAAAACAGTAGAGTAGAATAAAGAATAAAGTGTAATAAAAATACAAATGTACACAATGGAGTGCCAAACACTGACACAGAAACAGTAGTAAATTTAACATTTGCTTCAGAAAAATTGCAGCCAAGTAAAAAAATTGCACGTGAGAGTAAGAGAAATCAGAAATTGCACCAAAGTATTAATTGCACGTTTGCTGCATCAGGAATTGCACATTAATTGTGTATAGATTGCAATTAAAAAATGTATGCAGAGATAAATGGCAGAAATGTGAGATAAAAAGGCAGAATATTGGAAAAAAATCAGAATACTGAGATAATAAGTCAAAAGACTCAAGAAAACTGCTAAAAGTTAAACGTTTGCTTTATTTCTACTCTGTGGAATTGTGGTGTTTCACAGTAAAGCGATTAAAATCCGATATTTGTTGCTGATCGGTAGATAAGCACACATTGTTACACGATTGCACTTTTTTCCAACAACGAACATTTTTACAGATGAAATGCTGTAAATAAAAATGTAAAAATAAAAGAGTTTTCATAAATTTGCTAATTCAATAGCTCCAGTGTCATCATCGAACCATTTCTATATAAACTATGTTTTATTTCCAATTTTCAATGTTCTTTTTTTTATCTGACGAGATGTCTACTTGCCTTAGCGTTAGCTTTTAGAGCTAGCGAGTAGAGGGAATGGGAATGGGAATGTTTATATAATTCAACAGCATTTACGCTCCCGTTAATCTGCTAGCGTGACGAAGCCGAGCATGAACATGTAAATCAAACAACAGGGTCTCACACTGAGAAGCGCATTGTGGCAGCGCACAACTTGTTAGCTTTATATTTGGAAAACTAAAAGAGAAAAAAAACACCGTTGCCCAGAAGTGGCAAAAATAGCGGTTGTTACACACCCACGTGACAAACTGCCAGCGACACACACTCGCATCGCGCTTTTGTCATCACAGCTTCAGTCTGTACGAGGGTTGGAGTTAGAATGAACCATTCTATCCTTTTCTTTTCATGCCTCTCCTGCAACAGGAACTTCCTTTGTCCTTTTATCTGTGTATAGTTACATTGAATGTTGTGGAACATCTGAGAGTTCCTGTTCTCACGTTATAGCAGCTATAAACAGTCTTTCTCTCCTGTTTTGTAAAGCGTCAGCGTCACTCGTCTGTCCTGGAGGTGTCAGAAAGCTCCGAGCTCCAGCTTTAGCTCTGACTGCTACAAAGCGCTGACACCGGAGACTCTTCCAGAAGCGTATTCAAGTAAATTAAACATTTGTTTATCTTTTTCTTGGCTTACATTTTAAATCTTAGCTTAGCTTTTCTGACCACATTTTTATTCACTTAGAAATTAAACAAGCTTATTCATTTGAATGATTAGCTCAATTTTTGAGGTATTCAAAATATATATTAAATATTGTAAAATGTTATGTCATCATATTTTGGTGTTGGAATGAAGAACTCAGGCTGTGTCATGTTGTTTCCTTTTGAAAATTTAGTCATTACCATTTAAACTGTAGCTTTGTAGATGTTATTGGTAAAAAAAAAAGTACTAGATGCATGTACAGATTCTTGTTTTTATTATATGCTTTCAGTTTTTGCACCAGTAAGCCTCCTCTCCTCCTCTCCTCCTCTCCTCCTCTCCTCCTCTCCCAACACAGTCAGCAGCAAACATGAGGTAATGCTGTTCCTGCCCAAGCACTGAAAGGGAAAAAAAGGTGTTTTTTTTCTGAGCCTGACTGTTTTTTTGTTTACACAGCAAGAATAACAGTCCTGTGCTGATCAGCTCAGACGTCTGGTAAAGAAAATGAGAAGAATAAGCGAGCAGATTAGCATTGAAAAGTCTCTCTGTCTCTTTGTGTAGAAAGCTGTCATACTTGCTTTGAAAGTCTTTAACCCACTTTGTGGACTTTGTAATGTTAGACCACTGGATTACATTTTAATGTGATCAAGGTTGCCCACACACACACTCACACGCACACACTCTGCACGCAACCACATACACAAACACAGGCAGGCACGCAACCACGTACACCCCCACACGGCCCCTCCTTTCTCCCAGAGGCTCATATTTCCTGTTGCGCCTGAAAAAAGCCTCAGTAGGAATGTTAACAGCTCGAGTGCCAGGCCTGTTCTTCTCACATTCCTGCTCCTTGTTTTACATTCTTCTACAATTTTTATTTTTTTTTTCAAAATTTGTTTCCTCTAGAATTAATTAGAAACTTTTGAAGCACGCCATGCTAAAAGTGCCTCGTCTTCTTGCAGCTCTCTGGCTGCTGCTTTATCTTTGCAGCTTTTTAGGACCAGTGGAAGGAAGGAAGGTCCTGGTGATGCCTGTGGATGGCAGCCACTGGCTCAGTATGAAGATCCTGGTAGAGGAATTGTCTCGGAGAGGACACGAAATGGTGGTTCTGGTTCCTGAGACCAGCATGTTGATCCAGAGCTCTGATGCGTACACCACCCGGAGCTTTAAGGTTCCCTACACCAAAGCTGAACTGGATCGCAGCATGAAAAAGTTAAAGGAGAGCATTACAAAAGCACCACAGATCTCTTACTTATTGGAGAACATCATCGGGCTCCTCAGCTTCACTGACATGCAGGTGAAAGGATGCGAGGCTCTGCTGTATAATGAGCCTCTGATGCAGAACCTGCGTGAGGAGCACTTCGATCTCATGCTCACCGATCCATTCCTGCCCTGTGGCCCCATCATTGCCGAGGTGTTCTCTCTTCCTGTGATTTACTTCCTGCGTGGACTTCCCTGTGGACTGGATCTGGAAGCCGCTCAGTGCCCGTCTCCTCCGTCCTACATCCCACGCTATTTTGTAGACAACACAGACGTCATGACATTTCCTCAAAGGGTCAAAAATGTGCTCATGGCGGGATTCGAGGCTATCCTCTGCAGAATACTTTACTCCAGCTTTGATGAACTCGCCAGCAGGTATCTCAGTAAGGATGTTTCATTTCGAGATATCCTCGGAAATGCTGCGATTTGGCTTTATAGGTATGACTTCACCTTTGAGTACCCGAGACCTTTGATGCCCAATATGGTGAGAATTGGGGGCATCAACTGTGTCAAGAAGAATCCTCTGCCTGCGGTGAGTCATGAGATTTCATTTAGCACGTTCTGAAACTAACCTATTTGTCTAGTCGGCTGCGATGGAAGTGCTGTTATTTCTCACGTTAATCAACCAAAACAAGCATACTCGTCTTTGCGAAACGACTTCTATTTATTGGATAAATAATTTTAATGATGGTCTGCATTCGTTCACGTAACCATCCAATTAACTAATTGTGTCTAATTATTTTTATTTAATATTCATAAAATATTTTAATTTTTATATTTATAATAATAAATAATTTTTATATTTATTAAAATATAAACACCCTAAGTGAAAAAAACTGAACTGAACTGAAGTGTTTTATTTCTCTGTCTTATACCACAGTAAGTTACCAATAATGTGTGTTTATTAAGAACAACACACTTTTTATCCATTTATACTTACGTTTGATGTTGCGGAACATCTGCGTAACAAGTAACATTCGCAACTGGTCTCACTTACTGTGCATTATAGCAGCTATAAACAGCCATTACCTAAGCTATTTCTCCTTTTTATTTCTTTTTAAGTTAATAAGACCAAAAATACGCAGTTTGTGATGTTACTGAGAAATAATAAAGTGTAAAAGCTCCTGTCCTGAAGATGTCGGAAAACTTGGACTGACAGCTTTACAGAAAACTTCACCGTAAGAGATGTTTTTATAATCCGTTAATGTGGAGCTCCCGCTTTACACATCGCTGTGAATGAGCTGTTACTATAGAAACGATAACGTATTAGAACATTACTATAAACCAGCGATTTGCAGCTGCGCTACTGTCAGAGCTGCTGTTATAGAAAAGTAATCAACACCTTCTGACCAATCAGGAACCAGAATTTAACATTGCTGTGGTGTAAGCTAGTTAATGTTTCTATGGAAACTCAATATACAGCATGACTTTGGTGTAAAAGGAAAAGTTGAAAGAAACTCCTGTGATCAAAGGTATAACTTGAAGGCTTAACATTATAAATAATGTTAGGGTCTTTTTCTGAGAGGTGCTGGAAATACACACCGAGCAGCCATAACATAAACATTACCAGCATAATCAGGAGCGCATTATCCTGCTGAAAGAAGCCACTGCTATTAGGGAGTACCGTTGCCATGTCGGGGTGCACTTGGTCTGCAATAATGGTTAGGTGGGTGGTACGTGTCAAAGTAACATCCACGTGAATGCCAGGACCCAAGTTTCCCAGCAGAACATTGTCCAGAGCATCACACTGCCTCCGCCAGCTTCTTTTATTCCCATAGTGCATCCTGGTAACATCTCTTCCCCATGTAAGCAACACACACACACACCTGGCACCTGGTTGTGCTACAGCAGCAGGATCGGACCAGACAGCTAGCCTTCACTCGCCATGAGCATTGATGAGCCTTGCGGGCCCGTGACCCTGTTGTCCTTCTTTGGACCACTTTTTTTAAATCACTGCTAGGGGTAATGTCCATATAAAGCAGAAGATAATCCCACTTTTTCTGGGTCACTCTGAACTATATCACTCCTGATAATGTTTAAACTTTATGATTAATGAAATCAGGGTGAGGGTTAAATCCTCATGGTGATCTGACTCTGAGACTGTGTGTGTGTGTGTGTGTGTACATCTGTGTGTGTGCGTCTGTGTGTGTGCGTCTGTGTGTGTGTGTGTGTGTGTGTGTGTGTGTGCGTCTGTGTGTGTGTGTGTGTGTGTGTGTGTGTGTGTGTGTCTGTGTGTGTGAGTCTGTGTGTGCGTCTGTGTGTGTGTGTTTGTTTGTGTGTGTGCCTTGTAAACAGAGAAACACACAACCTAAAGTAATCACAGCTAACTCATGTTCTTTTTGATGGAAAATAATTCTATGAAAAAAACTCATGATAAAGAAGTGAGCTCCGTGGAGACGAGCTGTACAGCCACAGCAGTAAAACTCTGTTATAGAAAGTAGTGCATTATATAATCAGGTTACTTAAGCATTGTTAGAGATCTACAGTATAGCTCTGTCTATTTACCACTCAAATGTAAAAATCTGCTCATATGTGAGGTTTTAAGTGTGTATATGTACATGAAGCGCTCCAGTTCTCTTCAGAAAGGCAGAAGGAAAGTGTGCTTGATTAGTCGGTATTGCACAGCATTTTCCTCCTGACCTTTAGACACTTAATCAAGCAGCGCTCTCGTTTTTATCAGCTGTTGCAACCTATTAACAAATAAAATGAGATCAGATTGCTGCAGACCCACTCATTTATCTACCACTACTCAGTGATGTGGAAAAATCATTAAGCGGTGCTTTTTTAAGCCCTTCTTTAAATATCTGCACCGTGTAAGCAGATAGAGTGACTGAAACCTCTGATATTTATATATATATATATATATACAGTATATATGATGCATTATCATGACATATATGATATATTATCATTCTCTAAAGTCTTCATATTGCTTACCTTGTTATTGAAGAAAATGAGCATAAAGTTTGAAAAATAAGTGACAGGCAATAATAGGTGTGTGCTGTTAGCCGAGCTCCTGCGGGAAATCGCTAACCCAAGTTTGCTGATACCACAGCTAATCCCTGAGGGATACCCTTACGCAAAGAAAATATATTTCCCTATATATTAACTGTCACTATATTCAATTATTTAGTCTTCTCATTTACTGGTTTTAAGCTAACATTCCTCTTGGCTACACTAAGTGATGCTGATTAATAACTAACTGAAAATAACCCAAATATTCACATGTTAAATATACTGAAAATATACAGAATAATATTCTGTGCTACATAATGATCAATATATTATGATAACCCAAGGATGGAATATATGAAATGGGAATATATCTGCATGTGCACCGCAATTAGTAACCATTTAATTATATTATAATAATATATTGCCTTGAGCAGGAATCAAACCCTGGGCTCCTGTTCCATTGATATTATCGAACCCATAGGCTAATGCAGAATCAAGCCAAAAAAAAATAATATGTAATGTAATGGTTATAAAGTACCGTATCTGAAGCATGTATATTTGGTTTTAACTGCACCAGTTGTCCATATATGGAAATGTATTATTTAATGTATTATATTATATTTTCCAATACATTGCCATATATTTTAGTTTCATAAGGGCATGTTATTACAGGGACACGTACAGATGGTCCACGCCGTCATTACGGTGACCATGAAGCATGTGTGTTGAATTCATTCGCTCTCAGGTTGATGAATGCTACACTGATTGCTGTTTCCTGCGCAGGAGCTGGAGGAGTTCGTGGGCGGCTCCAGAGACCACGGCTTCATCGTGTTTACTTTGGGCTCCTTCGTGTCTGAGCTGCCAGAGTACAAAGCCCGAGTGTTTTTCGAGGCTTTTAGACAGATTCCTCAGAGGGTGAGAAGAAAATGCCTCTTACACATCATTATACATCGAGTTTTCTTAAACACAGTCCTGTCTGATCGCTTGCTGTGATATTTACTGAGAGATGTGTCACAATGTTGGAACCTTCACAGTGAGAAATGCTGTAAGGAGACGGTGTTGTGCAGTTACAGTAAACTAATCAACGGCGGGGTGGTGTAATGCAGCAGACTCACTGTCACTGATATGATTTTCAGGTTGTGTGGCGATACACCGGGGTCATTCCCAAAGACATTCCTGAAAATGTCAAAGTGATGAAGTGGCTTCCGCAGAACGACCTCTTGGGTTTGTTTACACGTCCGTGTTGAAGATAAAAAAGTCAAACGTGTTATCTTTTTCCCTGCGCAGCAAGTATTAATTATACCAACCATAATAAGTACACATTTGTACAAACATTCACCATATTCTCACACACACACACACACACACACACACACACACACACACCTCTATCTTTATTGTAATACAAACTAAATTATTAAGTTATAAAATGTAATTCATTTTAAATTATTTTTAACTGTATTTAATACTAAACCAGGGGCCGGCCCAAGCTTTTACGGGGCCCTAAGCAGAAGTTCTGGGGGCCTCCACCACCTCGGCACCACCAACACTACTGACTTTTGTCAATGTTTGATTATTCGCACACCTGCTGTAACTCTAATACTCTTATGATGAATTTTATTAGTTTTATCAGCATTGCGTACATCATACCAGAGTCAGTCTAGCAATGTTTGACCCTTCTGTGGTTTTAATCTGCTCTGTGCTCTGGTGTTGCTTTAGCATTCAAACCTACAATGTGCCACTGAGTGTGATATTGAACCTGGTGTACCGTTTTTCTCTTCATCTGTTTCTTTTACTTTCTTTCCTCATATTCAGGAAATATGTCTGTTTTGCTGCTTTTTCCATCACCGCAAAGGACTGCAAAAGAATTCAGTTAACATCTGTTACAGTGCACATGTGCATGAACGTGACACCAGTTCTGCAGAGGCAGTGGGAACTGGTTACAGTTGTAGTATTAGCGAGCCAGCCTGTTAACATAAAGTTGCATTTTTGTAGGATTACCATTCACATATCACAAGAAAATGCTCTCTTATGGTACATTTCAAGCAGCCTTGAGGCCCTCTGGTGGCCATGGGAGCCATTAGCAACACCTCGGGCCGGCCCTGTACCAAACAGCTTAGAAGTGTAATAATAATAGTAAATGTCTGTACTGCATTAACAAAAAATTATGGTAAATATGAATAGTAAAGTCTAAAACCACTATGCAAATATAATAATAATAATAATAGTAATAATAATAATAATAATAATAATAATAGTAATGTCTTTGTAGCAGAAATGAAACTGGCTTATTCGGTAGTGGTTGAGGTAGTGTATAGATATTTTTCAGTTTTATAACTTACTACTAAAATCCAAATTTTTGAGCTGACCATTAAATGATTAAGGATTTTTATTTTTATTTTATTTTAAAATATAGAACCATGCCGTTCAATTTTTTCCGAAATAACGATGGTGAACTTGTCCTGTATTATGCTTCAGGGTGCATTTTTAAACTTTAACGCCATGCATTAACATTTTCCTTCTTTTCTTTACTTGCTGTGTTAAAAAGCACACCCCAAGGCCAAGGCGTTCATCACACACGGAGGGACCCACGGGATCTACGAGGGAATCTGTAACGGCGTGCCGATGGTGATGATCCCGCTGTTTGCCGATCAGAGAGACAACGTTTACCGCATGGTGGTGCGCGGAGTGGCAGAGAGCCTGACCATGTACGACCTGACCTCAGAGAAGCTGCTGGAGGCACTCAGGAAAGTCCTCAACGACAAGAGGTAACAACAAAAGACATTTCAGTTAGCGCTTTGTAACAGTCAGCCGTGAAGCTGAAGCATCTTCAGGACCGAGGAGTTTATAGGAGGGGTTACAGTCACTCTGCTGCGCTCTCAGTCGTTGATTATATTTCTGAGTGTTTCATACTGATGCACACTGTGTTGTTTTTCCATTCTCAGTTACAAAGAGAAGATAACAAAGCTGTCTATAATCCATAAAGACCGTCCGGTCAAACCGCTGGACTTGGCCGTGTTCTGGTCCGAGTTTGTGATGAGACACGGAGGAGCTGATCACCTGAGACCGGCCGCTCACCACCTCAGCTGGGTCCAGTACCACAGTCTCGACGTCATCGGCTTCCTCCTGCTCCTTTTAGTTATCATCGTTTTTATCACCATCAAAACCTGCGCGTTCTGTTTCAGGAAGTGCTTCCGGAGGACTCAGAAGACCAAAAAGGAGTGAAGTGGCGAGTGAACGATCAGGAAACGACTCAATTCAGTGTTGTCTATAACAGTGAGGATTTATGGGTGTGATGGTATACTTTGATCATTTTAAATAGTTTTATTGTTATCATCAACATGTTCATTTTAATATTCAGAGGTGCCAACATTTACGACTTAGCCATAGCAATTACGGTTCACAACTCGCTGCTGTGGTGACATGGGGAAAGGATGCAGAACCCGAAGGACGCGCTAGTTGCTGGTAGCATTTGCTGTCACTTCAGAGCGACTTTAGGTGAACTCTGACCTGCAGATTAACAAGCCTTCTTTGAGCCAATAATTAAGCATCACTTGCCTTTCTTTTTGTTTAATTGTTGCTTGATTGTTACGAGCTCCGGTTACCTTCTCTACAAACCCACACCTGCTGGCTCCAACATGCAGTTCATGCGTCCAGCCTGACTATCACACGCTTCCAAAAACATAGGAAATTAAAATCCATTCACGTCTGTGTAGCCAAAAAAGTTCTTGTTTTAAAAGCAAATAAAAAAATAAGTATTTTACATTTCTGTATCAACAGTAAGGTCATCCAGTGTAAAAACACAGGATCGGAATAATATGATCAATCATTAATTTGAATAATTCTGTATTAATTGTATAAAATAAGTTTAAATGCTCTGCTTGATCATTTTTGCTGTCAGTAGGATTTATCGCCTCCACAGACACATGCTGGCGTCCGTACTCTGTTGTTTTCCCTCTACAATGAAAGCTTTCTGTTTAGCAATGTCAGCACCTCTGAACATGCGACAAGATTTGATAAAAAAACACATCTCGGCTTACGTTTTAAAGAGACAACAGAGATACACTACTGAAGGCTCCTCTAATCTTCTAATTTTCCCTCCTGTTTAATTTCATTCTGTTGGGATATACAACGTTGACGTGTTGGGCTGGATGAATTTCCCACCATGACTTTATGATGTTGGTGTACCTCTTGAACATCGCTACCTCTACCTGGTTAAATGCTACAGATTATTAAAGCACATCAATTTACCCAGAAATAATTAGTGTATAAACGTACAGAAGAAGCAGATGAATGTAATGGATGCGTTTTGCTTTGTTCTGATCCGATTCTGATTTTTTACTGAGTTAATAAGATGTGTAGTTTTCTCTTACATAAGCTAGCATTAGCACAAATGCAGTGTCCATGTTAAACGTAGAATTTTTTTAACACAACTGAAGTTCGTTTGGAATATAAATGAAAGGCCGTTAGCTAGCGCTAACTATCCAACTTCAGCTAAACGGTTAGCTTAATGCAACTAACAGATGAACTTGCAACAACATGTCAGTAAATATCCTTATACCACAGCGCTCTGATTTTCTCAAATCTGATTGGTCAGAAGGTGTTGATTATTTTTCTATAACAGCAGCTCTGACAGCTGTTCAGAGTTTAAATGAACGCTCTCGCTCTAAAACATTATCATTTCTACAGTTACAGCTCGTTCACAGAGATGTTTACATGTAGACGCTACTCATAAACAGATTAAAAGGCATGTGGAAACGTTGATATGGTGAAGTTTTATTAAGGTAATGAGATGTTTATTTGACATTTATGAAAGGTGTTTCCAGTGTCAGTGCTTTGTAACACTGTAACTAAGTTTTACACTGAGTGTTTTATTCTTTACTTATTAATATTTTAACATACACACTATGAGCATGTTCGTTACCTGAGATAATGAAGGAAACCTCTGTGAAATACAACGTGATTGGATTGTTTTATTTCTAAAGATTTTTTAGAAGCGTTTTTGTTTGGGTGTACAAACTTTTGCACTCAGCTTCTTGATGATGATGATAAAATTTTACTTCAGCTTAAAGCTAAATGGGCCATGAGACTGGACACATAAGACAAGTCTAATCTGGACTGTGATTATTGTTTGCATTAATCACTATTATACATTTTTTAACAATTAATGAATGTAGTGTCAATTGATTTTTTTTCCATTTAACTAAAAGACAGAGAAGGACAATTAAAAAAAACCAACAATTGCCTGTATGTGATGTTTTATAAAATTAATTAAAAAATTTGTTATACATGGAGCACCTGTATACGTGGTTACACAAATTGCATTTCATATCAGTGTTGCAGAAATGATCAAGTAACATATATTTTCAAAAAATGTACAAAAATGTATATTTTGATATTGATTCCACTAATGAAATCCTTTGGGGGTGTTTCCAGAACACATGATCCAAAAATAAAGCAATTCTTTTTTCCCCCATGTGTCTTTCATGTCATTTTATTCATGTGGTCAATAGCCTACATTCTCAGGCGAGATTTTTTTTCTTGAATGAAATTGTCTTGAGCAAAAAGAGCAGTGTTCAGTCCACGCCACTGGCCGAGAGTTTGATGCGACCACAATATACCACTTGAAGTTTGCAGCATGTTTTAGCAGTAAATACAAAATACACAAATATGAAGAATGATGCCAGTCCATTGCAGGGCATCAGGCACCCAATCGTTCACACCTGGGGCAAGTTTATCTTAGCCACCCCATCCATCCATTACCTATAGCGCTTTATCCGTCTGGGTCGCGGGGAAGCTGGAGCCAATCCCAGCATCTTGGGGCGAGAGGCGGGGTACA